>PVLD010009436.1:0-77056 GCA_004027595.1 Dinomys branickii | reverse complement strand
TTGGCGCAGTTTGTCCCAGTAGCACGTTCTCTGTTGGGTTCAGGAGCTGAAGCCGTTCTTCCCTCCGCACTCGCTCTCTCGGCTGGTCGTCTTCTTCCCGGAAGTCCTCATTTCTGTCTTCATATTGCTATATTTCATTGTTTGGGTGGTAATCCTCTGGGAGGTTCTCTCTCTGCTGCCTACCCGGTCGCCATCTTCCCGGAAGTCCATGGAGCGAGGTATTACAGATTCTGAGAGAAAACAACTTCCAACCCAGACTGATGTATCCTGCAAAACTATCCTTCAAATTGAATGAAGACATAAAACATTTCCATGACAAAGAACAACTGAAGATCTTCATGAGTGTCAAACCAGCATTGCAAACAGCACTAAAAGAGATTCTAGACAGAGAAAAAAATGACCACAATCTCAAGAACAACAAGAGGAAGAAACCCTCAAACAGAACAAGTAAGTAAACAGATAGCAAAAGTAGGAAAACAACAAGTAAATAACGTGGCTAGAATAAGCCAACATATAACCATTATAACCATTAATGTAAATGGCCTCAATTCACCAGTCAAAAGGAAAAGATTGGCAGAGTGGATTAAGGAACACAATCCAATGATATGCTGTAAACAGGAAACACATTTTACTCAAAAGGAAACCCACAGGCTGAAAGTTAAAAGATGGAAAACAATTCTCCATGCAACATGTCCCCAGAAAAAAGCAGGGTAGCTATTATGTTTGCAGACAATGTAAACTTCAAAACAAAAACAATCAAAAGAGATAAAGAAGGCCATTACATACTAGCTAGTGGAAAGCTGCAAGAGGAAGAAATAACAATCCTAAACATTTATGCACCAAACAATGGAACACCAAACTTGACAAGTCAAGTCTTAACACACGTGAAAAAGCAAATAACTAATGACACTATTGTAATAGGGTACCTAAACACCCCTCTGATGCAAAGAGACAGGTCAACTGGACAGAAACTCAGCAAAGAAATAACAGACCTGAACCAAAAGTGTGAATAAATGGGCTTAGTAGTGCTACCTTTCATTCTTAAAATGAGGTGGGGCAGGTTCCTTCTATATCTCTTTTTTCCATTACTTAATAAGGCATTTCTCCAAGGAGCCTTGATTTTCTTTGCTGAGGAATAGTTTTAACAACTATCACGTGAGTGTAAATTCTGCATTTTGCTCTTGGTGCATCATTGCTTATAGATTCTTCAGCAGAAGGAGAAATTCATATGTGTGTTGTCTTTTATCGACTTGTTTGATGTGTTGGCATTCCATGTGTATATTAAGCTAAAAAAGGTTTTCATGATTATGGAACAGCTATGATTGAATATAATGGATACTGCAGCCAAAACTCAAATATCTGAAATAAAATGGATATATATATTTTCTGAATATTTAGAATCACTCTGAAAACAGCATGTAAAGCCATCTGGAAATTTTCAAATGTTTGAAATTGAGTAACACAAAGTTATATAACCCATGGGTCAAAATAGAAATAAAAAATGCATGAGAAAATATTTTCAGTAGAATAATTATGAAGAAAAACAAATTAAGCACTGTGAGTCATAGATATGACAATTGCAGGATGACTTTTAATAGCAAATAATGGAAATCAATTCATTCATAACATTGGAAAGTTGACATATTTACACAAAGAGATATTATGTCATTAAAATTATGTAAGAACAGCTTTTGAATGAATACTATAGACATAATGTCAAGACAAACTTCGGGCATGCTTGAGTATTAATATTATTATATTTCCGACTTTACAAGCCAGAATTGTGGTTATCCTTAGGGCTGTACTGACTTGAGAGAAGTGTGAGCAAATATTCCAGGTGCTGGAATATTCAAATTTTAACAGCAATAGCTTCTACAGCAAAAAATGTGAAAATTCAATAATCCATCCACTTAATAGTTGGGAAATTTACTATCTGAAATTCTACTTCAACAAAAATAATGTACTCTTCAGGGAAATATTCTATGTATCCACTTGACAAGTGCTATGTTCACACATTGTTTTCAAGAGAGAAAGTAGATGTTAAGTTTGATATATTGCCCTGATAATGTATATTGGCACAATATCCTGGATAGAAAAATTGGCAATACATATCAAAGTACTCAAATACATATAGTTACTACCAGAAATTTCATGTTTAGACACTATCTTATAGATATTTTTTCACAGGTGAGAAGATATATATACTATTTTATTCATTTTACCTTTGTTTGAAAAACTAAAATATTACCAGCAACCCAAACTCTCAGCAATGAAGAACTCATTAAATAAATCATGGCATATATACAAATGTAATACTATGTGCTGTAAAGGAAAATGAATGAAGAACTGCTATGCAAGATATTGAATTTTTTCCAAGGTATATTTCTAGTAAAAACTATGTTAGAATGAGCATGTACAGTGTCCTAAAAGTTACGCAAAAGTGTAATGATAAAAATTCATCTTTATATTAGTTTCTACAACTATAGCCCATGAAAACTGAATGAAAACTTATTATCAATGAGGGGAGGTATATTTATTCATTGAATATTTTTAGCCAAGTGAATATATTTCTTATTTAAAATATTGTAAGGGAAAACACTGAAAATCTTTCAAAACACAGGCACTATTTTCAAACACAGAGAAAATGTGGTGAAAGCCCTGCTTTCATATATCGTAACAGTAACGTGGCAGTGGGAAACATCTCCATTTAACATGAATGAAACCATAGCAGCTTATCTTTTGAATCTCCAAATGTAGTTTCAGAATTCCTATTATTAGAAGGATATTAAGTTGTACTGCATTCCATATGAAAATGAAAATAACAGTTAAAAGAAGGTGTACAAAATAAATGCGATTTTTAAATTTTGTGTAGTATTCTTAATATTAGGTTCTGTACATTATCTTTCTTTCTCTCCCAGTCTTCAATGAATCAGGGCAGTTGTATCTATGGAAGAATTTGTCATCCAAGGAAAACAAACTATGTACTTCCATTGAGCCCTGCATCTCGTTCATAGAGACAGACAAAACTCTTAGAGGATTATGTCTGCAATTAGTACAGAAAGAGAGACAGAGATAATAAATCAAAATACACTTGATTAAAAAAGAAAAGAACTTCTGGTTATGAATGGACATAAAATAGTGAAAAAGAAAACTTTGATCTTTGTAGAAGAAATTTAATGGCATTTTGAATGAACTGTTAGTACACTAAACTTACAGGACAGATCTACCCCAAAATCTGGAGACAGTCAGATACTTGCAGGAAGCCTTAAGATATAAGCCCTTCCTTTCCTACGCTGACAATTGTCAGATTCCATAGGAGCCAGCAAGGGCATTTAACTGGAATTAGGAGAAATCACTGCATGCAGAGAATGTAGGCTAGAGCAAGAATGTGAAGGTCCTGAAAAATGGGTCTAATGGTATTGTTTTTCTTTGACAGGCTCACCATCTAGGACTGTACATGAAATACTGGAGACAATCAGAGAAACAATCCCAATTGAGTTCACTGAAGGAACAGATCAGCTATATGTATGTATTCCGTCTCTTTACATTTGTAGCAGGAAGACTGAGCAGGAATCCCTGGTCATACAGAAATCTCAGGATGGGAAGGACACACTAATCTATGTGTTCAGTTTTCTTTATACAGAGAGACACCATAAAATCCTGGATGTGGGTCCTCAAGGCTGTAAAGACAATAGTCAATAATGGCTGTAGTAAAGGAAGAGCATATTTATGAATGATGGGATGCCCTCCAAGACCATAAGAGCTTTAGAGTACAAAGATGTAAAACATAAACAACCAGCTAGGGGCATTTGAAATCCTCTGACAAGAAGAAATATTAGCACTTGTAACCGTAGCAATTTTGAAAGTCAACACATGTCAACCGGGGATGTCAACCAGGGATGTCAGGCATGTCAACCTATGCCTGTACAATAAAAGCACATTTACCTCAGAAAGTACCAATATATATAAAGTGTTCAGTTTTGAACAACCAGAAAAATAGAGAGATTAGGAAAATCTAGGGGAAGCAGAAGCATTAAAGATTTTGAAAAGAAAACATTAGAACTAGACGAAGATGAGGTACAGATGTTGGAATAATGAGATATGGAATTTTAAAGAATATATTGATATTTTAAAGATTGTAATAAAAAGATTAAAGAATATGCAAGAGCAATTGGATAATATCAACAGAGACAAGGAAATAATAAATATAAATTGTGGAATAATTAGAAAAAATAACAAGAAGGCCTTTCATGGATTGATCAACTGATTTCACACGACAAAGTAAAAATAATTCAATAGACTTAGGAGAGATAAGCAACCAAAAATAATTTTAAATAATAAAAGATTTGTTACCAATGCAAATAAATACATGAGAAAATGTTCAACATCATTAGTCATTCTAGAAATACAAATTAAAACAATGTGAAGATTTCATCTCACCCTTGTAAGAATGGCTTTCACTGAGAAATCAACCAATACCAAATGCTGGCAAGGCTGTGGAGAAATAGAAACTCCTCCACTGCTGGTGGGAATGCAGACTGATAAAACCATTGTGGAAATCAGTTTGGAGATTCTTCAGCAAATTAGGTATAGAGTTCTGTTATGGTTGATACATTGCGTCAACTTGGGGAGTCTGGAGGTCTGGCTGAGTGATTCAGCAGGAAGCCAGGGTGCTTACTTTGTATTCATCCTGAGCCTGTGGAAGAGGACGGCTTGGAGATTGTGTGAGAGCTACACCCTCCCTGGATGGGGATAACCTGTTTACAGTGTAAGGGAAGAGGCTGCTTGCTGCCATTTCTCCCTTTTGCTCTTGTTGTTTTTGCTGGGTTCTGCCATCACGGACATTTGCCCTCTGCCATGTGCCACTCTGCCTCAGAACCAGCCAAGTATGGGCTGAAACTTCCACAAACTGTGAGCTAAATAAACCTTTCCTTCCTTCATTTTGGGTGTTGTGTATTTTGTCTCAGCAACAAAACTAACCAAGACAGAATTTGGTACCAGCAGAGTGGGGTCCTTGCTGTGACTATACCTGACTGTGTGGTTCAAGAGCCTTTTCAAATGGTTTGTGGGAAGAGTTTGGAAAGGTTCAGAGATGTCCCCTGAAAGAGATGTGCTAGAATATCTTCAATTGTTCTGTCTGGGAGATTCTGGTCAGAGCTCAGAAGACCAGAAGGCTGATAGAAATTCTTCCAGTAAAGACCAGGTTCGGGGGGTTTCTGTTGGGAAGGACTGCATTGGTTGTTTGACCCCAGATGATATATGTTATTGGTTGGCAGAAAGTTTGTCTGCATTTTTCTCATGTCCAGAGACTTTGCCTAAGACTGAGGTTAAGGGTGTCAGTGAACTGATTAATCTGGCAAACGATATTTCAAGGCAGTTGAACATTGGGGAAGTGGCATGGCTATTGTTGGGGGCTTTTAGCCAGTTTTAAATTGAGAATCAAGAGCAAAGAGCCCAGCAGACTGATTTAAATGCTGTGAGTTTGGCCAGAAAGGAAGCTCCAGTAAAGCTGTGGATTGCAAAAGTGGAGTTGAGGAGATCTTGATTGCTGAAGAGGAACAAGAGAATAGTAAAGATGGTCTGTGGGTATCACCAGAAACAGCAAGTCTCCACCCTTTGCAGCCTCAAACCTGCAAAGATGAATGATCTTGCCTTGAGGAGAAAGCCTTAGAATGCCATGTTTCAGAATGGTGGCAGCAGATGCACCTGATTTCAGAATGGAGGCGGCATAGATAATTTGTTCCTCAGAATTGTTTTCAGTGTGCCCAGGGAATTAGGCACTGGACCTCTATGGCCAAGAGAGAGGAAAGTTTGGCTACTGCTCCAGATGGCAACATACCTTGGCATCATCCACATGGCTCTGGCTTAGGTGCATGGAGAATGCAAGAGTTCTCAGGATAAAGAGGCTTCCACCAGATTTCAGAAGGCCTGGGAGGCCAGGCAGTGTGCCCCGGAGAGGGCAACATGTGAAGCTGTGAGTAAAGCAAAAGGTGCACTGGAGACCTCAGAAGTTCAGAAAAGACAGAACCATGGATCATCTGAGGAAAGCTGCAAGGAGGGAGAAAAGCAAGCCTAAAAGAGAAGCCATGGAGGCTGTAATCACCAGAAGTGCCATAGGGCTGGACTTATGCAAGCCCTTTGGAGCTCACAATGTGCCACAAGTTGCTTCAGATGCTGGATGTGGAATTACAGGACACAATGTCAGCCTTGCTGGATTTTGGACTTGCTTTGGTACCAATGCTCTATATTCCCCTGTTGGTGCCTTTTGGAATGGTAATGTTTATTTTGTGCCATTGAATGTTGGAAGTGTTTAACTTTTCATTTGTACAGGGGCTTGTAACTAAAGTTTGCCTTAGATGTGGAAGGAGACGAGCCTCAGACTTTTCAGCAATGCTGGAACTGTTAGGACTTTGGCAACTCTTGCAGGTGGACTAAATACCTTTTGCATAAAGAATGTGCATGAGTCTTTAGGGGGCAAAATGTTATGGTTCTATTGTAATATAATGTCTCTGTATATGGAAACTGGCTTAAAGAATTGTGTCTGGTTGCCAAGTTGACAAGGGGTAGATTGTTATGGTTGATACATTGTGTCAACTTGGGGAGTCTAGAGGTCTGGCTGAGTGATTCAGCAGGAAGCTAGGGTGCTTACTTTGTATTGAGACTGTGGAAGAGGAGGGCTTGGAGATTGTGTGAATGCTCCACACTTCCTGGGTGGGGGTACCTTCTTTACAATGTAAGGGAAGTCAAAAGGCTACTTGCTGCCATTCCTCCCTTTTACTCTGCTTGTTTTAGCTGTGTTTTGCTCTCATGAACATTTGCCCTCTGCCCTGTGCCACTCTGCCTCAGAACCAGCCAAGTATGGAGTGAAACCTCTACAAACTGCAAGCTAAATAAAATTTTCCTTCCTTCATTTTGGGCCTTGTCTCAGCAACAAAAGAAAACTAACCAAGATAAGGTCCCATTCAACCTAGCTATTCCCCTTCTGGGTGTTTTTCCAGAAGATCTGAAAACATCATATCACAGCAATATATGTGCACCAATGTTTATAGCAGCACAATTTGTAATAGCTACATTGCGGAAGCAACCCAAATGTCTATCCACTGAGGACTGCATAAAAAAAAATTGTGGTACTTTTATATAATGGAGTATTTCTCAGCTATAAAGAAAGATAAACTTGAGGCTTTTATAGGTAAATGGTCACAACTAGAAACCATACTCATAAGTGAAATAAATCAGATGTGCATGTGTAAGCAATGCATTGTACCCCTGGTGTAAGAACCTGCAAGTGTGAATATAAATTAGGTGGCATGATAAATATTGTGAAATGAAACTGCTCAAAAGTGAAGAGCAACTGGGATGAGGGGAAAGAGAAAAGGAAGAAAGGGATAACTATGTATGTATGTATAAGCAGGATGGCTGACATAGTTGCACTACTGACTTCTGTTGCATTATTGTAAGGAAGAGTTAATGATTAGTTGTTTGATCAGTCTTGCATATCTATATTTGTTTTCCTGAGCATACACTTTGAAGTTAACAGTATGTAATGCAACAACCATTGTTAATTGCCTGTCACCTTGTCTGTAATTCAGTTTTGATTATACTGTTCTTTGCTACTTTGTAAGTGGCTGTGTATTAATATGTTTTCATTCTTTTACTTTTAAAATAAAAAAATATTTCTTCAAAAACTGAAGAAAAGTATCAATCCTTGCAAAATACTGAAAGGAGATTAAAGCAAATATGCACAGAACAAATGCTTGCATAAAATTGTATTTTCAAAATTAACAGATAATTAGCCCCGGAGCTAACAATAAAATACCAGTGAGAATAGATAATATAAATTAAATTATATAAACATCCAACTAAGAACAAAAGCATACTAACCATATCATAATCAAATTACAGAAAAGTAAATACAAAAAATCTGATATTAGCCAGAAAATTCAGGACCTTAGTCTATACATAGAAACAATAATAATAACTAAATAACTTCACATTAAAAGTCATAAATTTATGAAGCCAGTAAAGCCAAATGTTTAAAATACTATTTAAGGTTTTCTATATATTCTGTATTTAGTAGAAAAATTTCAATCCAAAATTCTGTAAATAAGGAAAAGTATTCTGAATGAAAGTTTGTGTTCAGAAAATGTCCTAAGAACAAAGAAAAGCCTCTAACACCTCTTCAAAGTCTTCAAATAGAAAATGACAAGTGAACAGAAATTTTGATATGCACAAAGAATAAAGTATATATCAGAAAACAGATGAAAGTGAAATACGATATTTTTATTTATAATTGATTTAACAATAATAATAGGTTCAATGAATTAGGTGCTGTAATGTATGTGAATGTTATAAAACTGAAATGAATGGGGCCAGAGATATAGCTCAGTAGCATAGCACCTGCCAGGCAAGCACAAGATATCGCAGTTGGCCGCAGCAGGTCAAGGAGGTTCCTGCAGCAGGAAACACGTGGCGAAAAGACAAAGAACACAGACACCAGAGGTTCTTCTGGCGGGGCAGGGGAGCAAGGCTCCTCTGACACAGAGAAATGTTTTTGCTTTATTATATACTTTTGCAATTACACATGACACTCAGGTACAATGAGATTTCTCTTTTGATTGCAGATTCAGACATGGTTGACCGACCCTCTGGCCACAACCCTAGCAGGAAATCAACTTTTCTAAATCACATAAGAGGAAGGAAAAAGATCAATCACTAGGTGTTCTTGATTAGGTAAAACTTTTCATAGAATTGTTCACTTGTCTACTGGACAACAGAACTCACATTTACAATAGCTCTATCTGGAGCCAGTTCGGCATACATAACGTATGGTGTTCGCCCAATGTTTTCCCGTGCGCTGAGGCCTGTGCTGTGCTCCCCTCTGGTTCTGGTGGGCAAACAATGCCACACAGGAGGGAGGGGACCGACGCAAATCTCTGAGGTGACTTTTACTCCCTCTTTCAACCCTGAAAGGGCGCCTTTTATCCTGGGCACGGATTCATTAGCGACTTTCAGTTCTGATTCTTCAAGCTCCCAGCCATCCTTTATAAATAGCACAGTGAATATCTGGAAAGCTATGATTAATGGAGAGGAGAGAGAGGCTGCACACCCATCCTATGCAGGCCCTGATTTGTCAAGGAACTGGCACTGGAAGGTCTCTAGCAACAAAGTCCTGAGTTCAATTCCTGGCACAAACACACACACACACACACACACAAAAAAAAAAAGAAATGAAGAGTAGCAATTTCACATATGAAAAGGAAAAAATTTCCATCATAAGATAGCTATACTAAACATGAAGTTGTACACCATAATTATAAGAAAAATTTTGAAATTTAAAATATAATGTAAAATTTTACATTAAATTTAAATGTTAAATGAAGTAGAAGACTGTCATTAAAAATGACATTCACAGATGAAATCAAACACAATCATAACAGAAGGCTCAGTGGCACAAATGCCCGCCTGGCAATTGCAAGATCCTGAGTTTGATTCCCCATACAAAAAAAGCACAAATACAAGCATAACAAAAATCAGCAAAAAAAGAAAATGTCATAAAAGAAGGAGGAAAATGCACTGTTGTAAAAATAACAGACATTTAAATCAAATCATAATTGTAGTCATTCAAAACATGAACAGTGTACTCAATAGCAGAAAATATTAGTTGGATTAAAAAGAAACAAAACATTTGTTCCATAAAAAAGTTCTGAATTCAAAGTTTTTCAAAATTGAACAGAAAAAAAAAAACAATGAAAAAGCTAGAAAACCCATATGGTACAGATTTGAAGATATAATTTTAAGTATAATATTAATAATCTGTCTTATTAGTTGAAAGTATAATTAGGAATAAAATAAGGTTGTACATGGTGTGGAGAGCACTATAAATCTATTTCATCAAATTAGCATTTATTCACAATAGCCAGGAAATGCAAACAAGTGTACAGATATTAATAAATGGACCAAAAATATAATACATGTACACAATAGAATATTTGTCAGCCAAAAATATAAGAATCTGATCTGGACATGTTGCACATGCCTCTAATCTCCGGATCCTGGTAGCTGAGGCAGGAGGATTACAAGGGCAAGCCCAGCCTGGAGGGCATAGCCACAAATCAAGACCCTGACTCAAATGGGGTTGAGGGAGGCTGGGAACGTAGCTCAGAGTGTGTGTGTGGGGGATTCAATTCCTGGGAGTTTTCTTTGTTTTCTTAAAGCTATCCTGTCATTAGCACAACATGGATGCAACTGAAGATCACTTTGTTAAATAAAGTAAGCCAGGCTCGAGAAGCCAAGAACCATATTCTCCTGCTCATGTGTAGAATATAAAGAAGTTCATCTCAGATAATATACGTGTAGAATGGTGGCTACCAGCAGTCCAGACACTGGGCAAGAGTTCATCAGGTGCTACTAAGTGGAACAAAAAGTTACAGTTTTGTGGAACAGAAAGTTCTGGCATGTTATTGTGCAAGAGAGTGACTACATAACAAAGATGGACAGAGTACTTTTTAAAAATGAAAGGATTTCAAAGGCTGTCATTATATATGATGAAAAGTGTGGTGAATGCTTATTTTTGTTAAAAATGATTACAATAAAAGAAACATGATTAATCAACCTCAGAATACTTCCCTCGGATTTAACACACTTGTGCAATAAGTTTTGCAACTTTTTGAAACAGTTCTGGAAGTTCTCATTTGGGAATGTTCACAGTGGTGCTGTAGCACCTGCCTCAGTCTCCTCAGCAGATTCAGAATATTTACGTATGGTGGTCATTTTCACTTTGAGAAAGATGAAGGAGTGGATCAGTGACAGCTCTTGTGGCTAAGAGAGAAGAGAACACACCTTCATGTTTCTGTGAACTTGCCTTTCAGCTGGGTGGCATTTGACAGCTGCATTCACTGAGTTTTTGCTCACAGCTCGATGAGACACAAGAGACTGCTGCTAGAAATACTTTGAAAAATGGCAATAACGAAGAGCAAGTGTGCTTAAAATAAGGGGCAATATTGCGAGAGCATTCAGAGCACTGTGCCTTATACTGTAAATTTTTTTTACATTTCAGTTGTAGGGAACTCACTGGTCTCTTGATGTACTCTGGGGGGGGGATTGGCAGTGGGTATGAGGAAAGTAAAGACGAGACAAAAGCTGGGGACAGGTGAGCAACCTCTTTACCTCAGACGGCTGCAGGACTGAAGAACAATAGCAGCAGGGCATTTATACCCTTACAAAGTTGGTATCATGAAAGGCAATGTGGCCCAGAAACTAATGACTGAAAATGGCAGGCAGGGTGCTTTTCTCAAGAGTCAGGTAGCTTGACTGCTTAAGATACTCTGGCTCTGCCCTGTCCTCACACATATGACCAATGCCCAACTCCAGCCACTCCCAACATTCAATATTCAACATATGTTTTGATTATTTCTTGTATATTTACCTGATTTAAGCAATAGCCAATATACTATATACGTGGACTGAATCATCTCAGAGGACCCTATAATTATATAAGGTTTTGTTTTTTATATAGAAATTAAAAATAAGTTCTGAAAAACAATAAAATGATTAAAACATGAATAGAATCTGTGTTCACACATAAATCTTTGTGTAAATGCTTATGGAAGATTTTTATCATCATCAAAATAAGATGCAACCAAGGCTTCTTTATTATAGTGCCCTTGGCTACATAAAAAAAGTAAAACACTATAGTCAAAGAAAGGCACACCGCATTGAACAGCACACTTATCTGGATGGAACCTAAATGCACTTCGTTAAATGAAACAAAGTCGACTCAAATGCTACATAATCTTTTACTTTGTGTATATGAAATAATGGAAGTCAGAAGTGTGTGGATGGAAATGCAGGTCATGAATACTAAGGATTCTGGAAGCGACATGTTGAAGTTAACTAGGGTTTTATTTGGTCATGGAGTGTAGTAAATAAAGGATGGATACTAACCTTTAAAATGCCCCAAACCCATGCAAACTGAACCTTTCTATATGAAATTACAAGATATCAAGATAACCTAAAAATGAAAATTGTGACAATACAATTTAGCATAAATGCATAACTTCATAAAAAACAATGGGGGATAGTAATATTGATACAAGTAATTTTGGAAAATGGTCCTTTGAATGAAAGGACACTACCAAGCCAGAAAAGATCTGTGTGCAAACATTGTCTTCTGAGTGGTACTTTTTCTTTTCTACGGTGTATGGCTCAGTAATTTTGGAAACGTGTCCCTTCTATACCAGCTATGAACAAACAAGCAGATGAGTTTCCCACAATAACACCAAATTTCGTTGTACCATAAAGAGAAGTTATGAAGAAGCATGGCAAAAAGGTAGAATGAAGTTTTTATTTCTGAATTAGAGTCAATTATTCATATGAACTTTCATTCACTTATTAGACACAGATACTGACATAATAATTGCATAAATAAACATTGAAATAATTACATAAACAGATTATTTTTAACACACAGCTGATGCTTGAAATTAGGGCACATAATCAAAATGACTGTGCAAAAGATTGCACTATTATAAATTAAGGGAATGTATCTTCCTTTAAAAAATGACAACGTTAAGAAGGACAAATTAAGTTAAAGTAACAGAAGAATCAACTCAAGTGTGCTCACATTGACCAAATTGAGATGATTATTTTAACTCTTAACAATAATATTGAATCGTAACTAAACAAGAAGGATCAAAAGAACATACTTATAAAATGAAGTAATTGAATAAGTAAATAAAATGAGGAAAGACACTGATTCCCTTTAAAATTTGCAAATTCATGGGCTGGAGGTACAGCTCAGTGGGCTAAGTGCTTGCCGCTGAGCACTAGGGCCCTGAGTTCGATCCCCGGTCCCGGGAAAAAAAAAAAATAAATAAAATAAAATAAAATTTGCAAATTCTTTATGTAGAGAACTCCTCCTGATGAACTTACTTCTTTTTAGTACATGCTGGAATTACTGACTAAATTCCCAAAGAGTATTGAAAAGGAAAATACCACAACTTCATAGTACAAATACTTGACAACAGCACAATTATCAGTTGACCAACATAACATCATCAGTAATAAGCCATACTGACGTCATGGTTCAGTGATACAAAATGGTGAAAAGAACACAAGTGGTGTCCTTCCCCCAAAATCACAATTTCAGGCTGACAATGAGAAACATAAATAGAATTTGAGACTCATTTTACTCAATATATGATTAGTGCTCTTCAAAAAAGGTCATAAAGACTGAGACACGGTCACAAATTACATCAGGATAAACGAAGGCAATATAGTATGTGCATAATAATGTGAATCTTAGTGGGTTATATTGTAATCTACAAAGAATTCTATACATATGAGTAAAATCTAAGAAAAACCAATGAATTATGCCATATGTGAAGATGAAAGCACAGCTTTAAAATTATTTTTTCATTCTTATTTATTCAAAAAAATAATTTTGCTGTCCATGGTAGATGTTATACACAAACAGTATAAAGAACTTCATTCTTCCCATGATTCGGGTCACAAGCCAAACTGGACAAGAACAGAATCAAATTTGCCCACAAAGTCAATATTTAATCTAACCATTGACCAACTTGGTTTTTGACCAGAATTATGCAAAGAATTAAATTCATGAACCAAGATACAAACGTATAAGAATTTATTAATAAATGAAAATATGCATTTTTTGATTGTTTTAACATATTACTTATGTCATGAAGTTTAGCTGGAACTAAATGGCTTATAACTATGTTCCTTTGCCTCCAAAAGAAAATATACAGTATCTGAGAAAGAAATCAGAAGAGAGCAAAAGTAAGATACATAGAGAGAGGGGTGTATAACATCACTATCTGTTTAAAGATATTATTGTGTTTCAGAGAAATTAGTTATTCTGTTATATCTGTGGATTTTTTCTCACATAGACTCAAAAAATATATCAGTCTCAAGCCATTCTTTAAGTATTAGTTGTCCTATTTGTTGTTTATGTATTTTCAAGACGTGATGCTTAGGGAACTCACTTCTGATGCATTTTGTTCTCCCAGCATAGCTATCTTCTTTTTCATCTTTTTCCAAATAAACTGTCTTCTTTCATTTAAAAATATGTGACGCTTAATGATTTTAACTACTTTTAACATGCTAAAATAATTTACAATAATGCATTAACCTTAAGTGTATTTAAATAGAATCCTTCAGCATTTTTATCTCATGTTATGAATATTGATAGATAATATCTATATGTATAGATGTTTTGTGTGTTTGCATGTTTTTGTGTGTAATGCTTTTAAGAAATGGAAACATGAAATTGAAATAGTTATTTCAGGAAATACCCTTCTACCTAATGCACAGATAAAAGCCATAAACTTAACTGCTTTGTATAAATATGGTAGAAATTCCTTTACAGGATATTCTTGTCTACCGATGTCACCTGTGAAGGTTGTTGAAGAAAAGTAAACTTTTTCAACTTTGAAACAAAGATTTATTAAAGAAAATTAGTACTGAAAACCAAAAAGAACCGAATCCCATTTCTAAAACTAGTATTCTTTTGCAATAAACATACATAAATGAATCTATTTCATGACGAATAATTTCAGATGGAAATATAATTCCATATTTGCCATGTACTGTACGTTAATTTCCATACTTCCATTAGAAAGATATCATCTTGTGTATTTTATTTTAGTGCTGAATATATTATTTTAATTGTAAAATTTTATTCATTACTCTGCAACATTTCCAGGAATAAAAAAGAAGGCCATAGATTATGAGGATATAATTATGCTAAATTCAGGGTGGAATAGATGTCTATTTGGTACAAGTAATATATTTTCTCTCACTTGTAAAATTCCAAACATATAAATTAGTTTTCTTAAAGTTGGTGAAAACAGAATGTCCATGGCAGCATGATATAGTGGACATAAATATTTAAAGTCTAGCTCACAAACAAGGAAGAACAAATAGCTCCACAGAAAGAACAGTATTAAACCATTAAGGGTATAATTATTTGTGTGAGGTTTAAATTACTTTGCTGGGTTTTGGGTGGCTCATTTATTATTTAAGTTTCCATTTGTTTTATAGCCATGTGTAGACATACTAGAGGACCTAGGTCAGGGTAGAATAACAGGGATGGCTGTAGGAGTTCGGTAATACATAAAATGTTGAAACTTCCATTTTTCTACTCAGTAGTGAAGCTGAAGTAAGCGCATGCGTACAACCATCACACTGAGGAAGGACGGGGTCAACCTTACCGTTGCTACTGCGGAGACCGCACGAAGAAAAAATCTGTATCTGTCACGTAAAACATGCAGAGTGTGAGAGAAGAAAAGCATTTACTTACGGCATTTTCCTCAGTGTATGCGGGCTTCAGCAAGAGTCACAAACATGTCCCTGCGATTAGACTTAGTGAAGACTGAAGTCACATCTGTATATAAAAGGTTTTATAGCTTCAAGTGTATTCACATGCATTTTCTTTTCAATATGCTGAAAGATAGAAGACATCACTACAGACAGCCCAATAATTAGTGTTTTTACTGGAGAAGGTATCTGAATACTGCTTTAGTGTGCTACTTTTCAGGGGTTTAGAAACCGGTGTTTTCATTCATTTTAGAGACATAAAAACATCCTACATTATTATCTTCATTTTAATCCTAAAATAAACATTAAATTTAATAATTTAAGTTATCTATCAAAATTGTTTTAATTTTTAAAAGGTATAATGTATAGATTTTAGCACTCAAGTTAAATTACATGCAAGAAAAATGTATAAAACAAAACATGATGTTGAAACAATGTATAAATTTTGGAGTATATTATTTTATTTTATTCTGCAGTACTCCAATAAGAACAATAATCACTTTAATTCATAAATGATTGTTGCTGGAATTCTTCTGAGTGAAAATCATTCCTATCAATTTTTCCTAAACTTGATGCATTTCATTTTTGCCTGCAGATTCTAAAATTAATAATAGAACATTGTGGGAAAATAGCCACTCACTGGGAACAAGAAATGTCAGAATATTTAAAAAGACTTGAAAAGTGCTAATAAAATGCTTTTTAAGGGGCATATAAAAAGTTTGACCTAAATTGTTTCATAGATGTAAACATTAAATGTAAATATACCATGATGATTCTTGTTATCTCATGTTTGTGAACCTGTTCATGTAAGAAATACAATCCTGCAATCTAATTCCACAGACTTCCTAAGATACCATTATGGAAACTTTTTTTGGAATGCAGGAGTAAAACTTCCTAATAAATGCAAGCTTTAATGCTATTTTTGTGTGCTTCTTGAAAGAAAAGAATAACAGTTTCATAAATATTTTATGAAAGGAACATATTAATATATTTTGTACATTTATCACAAAAACATTTGTTTCAATGTTTAAAAACATTTGTTCCCTTATATACAAGTGAAACATTCACATACACAGTAGAAAGCACAGCATATATTAAAACATATTTATGGAGACAATCTTACTAGAAATAGCAGAGAATCTCCTAGTGCTACAGAATATAAAAATGAAAAACAAGGATGAAACACCAACAATCAAAATTTTTACATTATACTGAGATGATAAGTGATTATATAACATGATCAGTAAAAAAAAACAATAAAACCCAAAATAGTGCTGAAATGTAAGTTAAGGACAGCCAGACTTTTTTTTTTTTTTTTTTGGCAGTACTGGGGTCAAACTCAGGACTCTGCGTTTGCTAGGCAGGCA
The DNA here is from genome assembly GCA_004027595.1 of Dinomys branickii. Classification (NCBI taxonomy): domain Eukaryota; kingdom Metazoa; phylum Chordata; class Mammalia; order Rodentia; family Dinomyidae; genus Dinomys; species Dinomys branickii. The sequence goes on along the minus strand of PVLD010009436.1, from coordinate 60,353 downwards.
CTTATTCCACTGAGCTATATCCCCAGCCCCAGCCAGACGTTTGTTTTTGTTTTTTTTCCTTAGCACTCATCTGCAGAAGCACTCATCTGCAGAAGGTAATGAATTTTATGTCAAGGTAATAAAGAAAAACTCACAATGATTGACTTTCTTTACCTTGTTTAGGTTACTTAATTTATTCCAGACCTCTGTGAACTTATGTTTTGTGTGCAGAAAACAGAAAAATTACCGGTAAATACTATTTCTACCTCTGGTGAAGAGTGATTCTTTACTTTTTAAAAATTGTATTTCCTATAATCTAGTATTCTTTGTTGATTTAATTTTATAAGAAATGTTACAGCCAATATTTTTATTTTTATTTTCTATTTTTATTTTTATTTTGCCACAGTCTTTCTAATTCCCCTTCATTATCACATCTAGTAATAAAATCAATAAAACTTATTGAAAGGCATACTTTTGAGCACCTCGTTTTAGTTTTTTCTAATATTAACTTTTTAAATCCTAAAATATCTTTAGTCATTAGAGACACTGATTGCCTCCTTGACCCAGTGTCTTTAAAAGTGCTCTTTTTCTAATTTTTAATTATATTTTCTCAAAATACTTATTCTTTGGCTTGTTTTAACAATGTCCCATGAACCAGTGGCTTAGCAAACAGAAATTTACTGTTGCACAGTCCTGGAATTTAAAGTCCCAAATAACAACATTCCCCTGAAACCTGTAGGAGAGCCCCTTCCCTTGCCTGCTCACCTCAGGAGGTGCTGGCAGCGATTGAAGGTTCCTTGCATCTGCAGGAATTCAGATTCTGCCTTTTGGACCATTCCAGTGACTTTCTATTCCTATAAAGACATTAGCCATGCTAGAGTATGGACCATCATAATGGTGCCATTTTAGAGCCCCTATTCCCAAATACTGTGACATCGACCAGTACTAAGGAAGAATGTCAACATATTATTTTAGCAAGAGTAATTTAACTCATAGCACATAAATAACGGTCTAGTTCACCTTTAAACCTACCTTTTTCAGGGCCTTGGATTTTACATAACAAGCTACTCTGATAATATCTATTGAAGACTGCTCAAGAGCAATGAGTTATCAATTTTACTGACTGTTCTGTTTCTAGGAACTTGACAGCGCTGGAAAAGAATGTATGGCTAATAAATATCTATAGATTTACAAAAAAGCATTAAGCCAGACTAAGTATAAGTTGATTACTGACTAATTAAAATGCCTCATTGTAGTTACCATTTTTCCCCATTATGAAGCAATATGAAACAAGGCTTTAAGGTAGTAATAATAGTTTAAGTAGTGAACAACATTTTTTAGCAATTTACTTTGCTGAGTAAGGCTAAAAATATTGCAGAAAGTTTCTCTCAGAGTTTAAATGTCATTTTCCATTGCCCTTTTGTAGGATGCTGCAGAGCGCATGCATTTGACTTAAGATGAACTAGGGGTTTTTTTGCTGTAACTAAGGACTTTCCTAAGGAAATGAATTAAGGACATTAGCTTAAGGGAACACAAATCTGCTTTTGCTAGTGTTAATTGAATAAAGCAGGATATTTGCAGCACATTTAAGGAATTTATCAATTAGCACAGAAATAAATAAGACACTAAGTGGAATGATTTCCTCGTGCACAATAGGTGACTAAATTATGTTTGTGCCACGCTATTTGTCCATGTATTAGCTCCTTTTGTAAATACTTAAGTGATTAAAGATATTTAGCTGTTTTGTTTCTTTTTCCCCTACACATACTTAGATTTTTTAGAATACACTCTGATTACCAACTGTTTTCTCAAAGGAGGGATTAATCAATTTTACTTTAGATGCCTAAACTAATTTTATCTGTTTGGCTTTAGTTTAATACAAACTCTAAATTATGTTTTATTGTAAAATGGTTATCCCACCACCTAGTAGAAAAAACTATACTGCTTTTTCAAATACTTATTATGTACAATGTTGGGTTTATTAGTTTTTATTTTCCAACTAAACAATATTTCAAGGAATGGAAGATGCATATCATATATTCATGATATATATTAATAGATTAAATATCAAGTCACAAGTCGTATTTCATCCCAGAATTTTATACACAGTTCAGTTCAGCAAGTTATCCTATTTTGTTGCTTCTTTCTCTTTAAAAAGCAAGCATTAAGCACAGTGTCCAGAGTGCAATGAGTTTATTCTTCAAAAAAAAGTGCTAGCATATGGCAATAGTGTTTGTAACTCACATTTCTGGGGTCGTCTAGAAGTCAGCAAGGTAGTTCTGCTGATCTTAGCAGGCTGAGTGCACACAGTGGGAGCTGGCCAGCTGTCAGCTGCTTGAGATGGCCTCCGATGCGTCTACAGAAGCACATCGTCAGTAGTCCACACGTCTCCTCCTCTAGCAGGCCAGAGCGGGCGCATTGTTAAGACAGACAATAAAAGTGCAGACAGGAGCAAGACCATTTGCACATGTGCTTCAAAAAGCCTTAGTTTGTGTCCTAGCTGCTAAGAAACACTTGGGCCACAGCAGGTCCCACGAGCTTTAGGAGCACTTGTCGCTTCATGACCAGTGATAAGTGGTTGTCAAAGTTAGCTTCAACAAGCCAAATGTAATCACAGCATACCAGGAGGCTGAGGCAAGAGGCTCACAAGTTTGAGTCCTGCCTGGACAAGTTGGTGAGACCTCGTTTTGAAAAATATAAGCAGGACTGGGGGGGGGGGTGGAGCTAGGGATGTTACTTTGTGGCAAAACATGTGGATTTTTAAATAAAAAGTAAGTTAAACGAAGGCATTTATAGTAAAAATAAATAAACTCATATGATATAGGAAAATATCTTTTATCTTATTGGTTATTGCAATAGGATAGTTCGTGGTATTTTTGTTGGTAACAGATTTTCTTATAATAATACATAACAACTTTGTTGCCCAAATGTATAATTATATGTGAGATAATTGGTTCTTTTGAAATCTTAATTTTTTAAAACATTTCAAGGTATTATTCTGAGAAACAAGGCATGACCTTATTCTGATTGAAATCTAATTGAACAATAGATTTATAAACCAAAAATTTTTTTTAAAAATTATACTATTGAAATTAAGAATGAAATAAAGGAGCCAGGCCTGGCGGACCACTCAGGAAGGTCACCATGAGTTCAAGGCCAGCTTGAAGTGTGTAAGGAGACCGTGGGTCAAAAAAAGAAAAAAGAAAAGGTAAAAAGAACGAAATAAAGAGGTCACTCATACTTTTTGTTTATTTTGTAAAAATGAGAAATGTATTTTATAGCTTTGTTTTTAAAAATACATAAAAGATAGTGAACCTTGACTATATGTTACTCTCTCCTAATATTTCTTTTCTTACAAACTAATCGTTAAATTGTATTTACTTGAAAATGCATAACTGACATCAGAAAAATAAATATTTTTATAATATGAAGTACCTATGTGAGGAGATGGTTAATTTTTTTAACTGTAGGAGTTATTCTACTAATTATATGCAAATAAAATATCATGATATCTATCTCAAGTATATACCAATTTAAAAAAGAAACCATGTGACTGTCATTCCTGTATATAATAGGCTGCCCACAACAGATCACATTTTCTGAAAAGTTTGATAAATTATCTAATAAAATGTTTGATAAAAATTATTTTTTACTATTCCATAAAGATTTTCAACATACAAATATCTATTATAAATAAACAATATTTCTTAATACAGTAGTTTCATTACTGAAATGATAAAATCCATTAATTTTGAACCAGAGCACAGAGATCAACAAAGATGTCACCATATTATTTATAAAAATAAAATTTTCCCACAATTTTATTTTAATGAGTCATGTACTTCATATGCATCAAAAATTATCACACAGGAATAGAAAAATTAACCATGGTTTACAAAATAAAAACAGTAGCTGTGCATAGTGGTTTAAGCCTGTAGTCCCAGCACTTGGGATGCTGAGGAAGGAGGATTGCTTCCGGGAGTTCAAGGACAGTTTAAGCTACAAGGTGATTTTAAGGCCAGCCTGAACTGCATAGTGAAACCCTGTCTTAAAAAGACAAAAAAAGAATAAAATAAAATAAAAACAGTAGTAAAACTAACTTTTTCTCCACAAAATGCCAATTACAGAATTTTTGTCATATCATTATCTTCTATTATGTATAACTAAAAATATATCACCCGTAATGAAACAAGGCAAAAAACACTAGCACTTCACTTACAACCTTCTCTTTTCCTAAACATAACCGAAGAAATTGTCATCTTAATTATATATATTTAAAAATTATCAGTGTTGGATTTTCAATTTTTACATAAGTTAATATGGACTTTTTGAGTAATTAACATTGATATTGAATCTTTATATAATAAGTGTAATATTTTACCTTGAATATATGCATGACTATAATACATAATGTGTTACCATAATGACATCACACAATACACCTGCATGCAATTTATTTGATAATCATTTTCACATAGTTATATTGATAAATTATGATATTTGCACACAACTGTATCTTAGAATATCTTTATTCTCCATTGTTAGTCTATGCCACCTACAAATTATAAATTATAATGCCTAAAATTGCTTTTATTGCTACATTAGTTACTTTTAAAACATTTCATTTTCTTTTAGATAAATAATTTATATTAAAACAAGCAGATAAACAGCATAATTAGAATTTAGTATGAATTATTTGACATTTTCCCCTTATCCGCATAATTTAGAAATATCTGTATCAATGTCCTATTTTGTCAGCGTTATAATAGTCTTTAAACTATTCTATGTGCCTGTAAAATTATGAAACAATACTGAAATGAAATGATTGCTTTATAATTAATGTTACTCTCTTCAGTGCACTTTTCAGAGTTTACTTAAAGGTTAACAATAATTGACAGGGTTAGTAAATTAGGTAAAGCATTGAATATTTGTGTAAAATGTTATTTTTTTCTAAATTGTGTGACAAAATACTTATTAGTTTTATAAACCAACTGCATTCTCAGGAAGTACTTTTAACAATTTGTATAGTTACGTGTATTGGTTTATGATAACCTAAACTTAAGAAGGAAAAATATATAAACATATTCTTTCCAAAATTATAAGAAAAGGCAACCACTTTTTTTTTTTGCTTTTATTGACATAGTGTTTCCCTATGTAGTTCAGGCTGATCTTCAACTTGCTATGTATCCCAGGCTGGGCTCGAACTCAGTGATCCTCCTGTCTCCACCTTGTGAGTGCTGGGACTACAGGTGTGGGCAACTACCACTGACATTCATTCTATTTCATTATTTTTTCAAGTTTCAAATACTTTATTATATTATTCATACACTATGAAGTTTTGTAAAGATCCCATAACATGCTGAAGAAAAACTACACATTCATCGTGAATGATCTCGCCTCACCCAGTTACACACAAACTTGAAAATTATTTTAAATATCTTAATGAAAGTTAGCCCAAATTAGTAATTCCAATACGACGGTCTGCTCTTTAACCAGACAAATTAGTAGAATGAAAACTCATGTATTTGTATCACTACAGTTTCAATAATTTCATGACATGTCTGTCCTATCTCTATATATTATTAGTGCACGTTTGTAGTACGTAAACTTATGTTCATCTTGGGAGTAATTACATACATGTGCATCACACAGTTCCTTTTTTATTTTATCTCCTTCTTTTACTCACCTCCTTGCCTCTCCTTTCCCCATTTTCTTTCGTACTGATATAATCCATTGTAGCTCATGTTTATGACACATTGTTTACATTTACTTATGTAATTACTATTACGTAAGATTATTATTATTATTACATAAGATTATTCGGTTCTTGTACATGGCTATCTGAATTCCACTCACTTCCTCTTCTCCTCCCCCTCCGCCCTTGTCCTTGGTCCCCTGAACCCCTCCTATTTGCAAGAGATCTGATCTTTGTTTCCTTCTCTCCATCCTTTATTATGCTCTGTGTACTTTGCCTAACTCAAGTGAGAGATATTGCAAGATACTTTAAGCCTGTGTCTCATTTATTTCATTCAACATTATATTTATGGGTGCATCCATGTTCCTACAAACATCATATTTAGGGAAACTAAGTATCTGTTTGCAGAAGATTGACATCGGACTTGTATCTCTCATCATGTACTAAGCTAAAATAAAAACGGATCGAAAATCTAAACACTGAACCTACTGGGAGATAAAATAGGTAAAACACTGAAGTCATAGGTGATACAGGAAATTAGAAACTCCCAGTCTGAATGATACCTGGGACGAGTTCATGTCCTCTAAAATCAAATAATGAATTTTAGGAACAACTGAGGTTAACAGCAGAATATATTTATTGAGAGAAAGAAAGCTTGGGTCCAAGAGAGGGACAGAAGGGGGCCCGAGTGGGCTGCCAAGGACCTTGGCCTTCCCAGGGACTTGATAGAGCAAAAACATGAGGTGAGACGGATCCAAGACAGGGGAAAATGGGAAATGACAAGGTGGGCAGGAGGGGGGACAAAACCATGGTCAGCCAATAAAATTACAAGTGTAATTGTTAAGGTAAAATTAATTAAACTGGGAACAAATGGGGAATCCAGTCATGTAGCAAGCAGTATGGATATAGAACAGGGGCTTTTCCTGTAGGGGGTTGGACTAGTGACTTTACCTGGCTTACTCAAGTTGATTGCTACCTGTTTAGAACATCAATCTCTGATGTCCATGCATAGGGAGGAATGTGAGTGCATTTGTTTAGTCCTTTGTCTTCAGGTCTCCTCCACAGCAAGTACATCTCCATTTGCAAGGTAGCTTTTCCATACTGGCTCCTTGGAGGGCCTGGCCATCTGACTGCCTCTAATATTTCTATCTAACTCAGCTGCCTATAACACAGATATAGGAAAAGATACAAAGTTTGTAGGGAAACAAAATTAACACTCAAAAATTGATATGAGAGCCTGGGATATAGCTCAGCAGCACAGAGCCTGCTTAGCAAGTGCAAGGTCCTAAATTTGATTCCTGGTACCAAAACAAACAAACAAACAAACATTGTGAGTGTAATCATTAAACTACTTTTTTTTTCATTTTGAGAGATCAAACCCTTTAATATTTTGACGTTTTCTATTTATAAAACTTATTTTAAGAAGAAAAACAGCCCTTTCAGTACATGGAAGAAATGCAATTAAAATGTGAATTTTAGTTTTTATTTAATAAGTAATGCCATATTTTATTTTCAATGAATTTTACTATCAAGAGAAAGCATTTCTATCTTCCACATATTTTTAAGTTATAAAACTTTCACATAGAAGTAATTTTCCAGCTTATGAAGTGCCTCATTTCTTTTCAGAGTACAAGTTTTAGACAAAAAACATCATGCCATAACCAGATATTTACATTTCTAAATATGATGACACATGGCTTATTAATCCACTATTTTCCTGTTCCACTTCATTTAAATCTTGGTTGGCTTAAACTATGCCAAAAGTGATTTATGCAATTTCACAGGTTTAAGTACGGAAGAGGATGGGCATTCCCCTTTCTTCCTGGAAAGCCTCAGTACAAGCTGGAGGCTGACAAACTCCTGCACAATGCCAGGTAGTACAAACTGTAGGTTTTGACAGACATGTGATCTCTGTTGCAACTGCTCAAATTTTAAATGTTTGGGCTTGTCTGTGACCTAATAAAACTTTAATTAACAATATCAAAGGACAGCCAGATTTGTTTCATGAAGCCTAATACAGACAGAACTAATAACAACTGTGGAAGCCCTAGTTAAACTTTATTTTAGGTAAATATCAAGTATTTTTGTCTAAAATAGTTTAACCCAAGGTAATGTTCAGAGTGTAATCATACCCAAACGTATTTATATGTACATGAAATTTAAATTTAACTAAGTGCTCATTTTCTTACATTTCGGTTTGTGATGTAGTTTACTCATCACTGACATGAGCAACATCACTCACAAGAGGTACTTGCGCTGTGAGGAAGACAAATATTTCAACATACGTGCTATTTGGTTTCATTTGTACTATTAATTTATCATAGCTCATTGAAAAGAAAAATTTGTGTCATTATCTGTTTCCTTTCTGTAAGACCCTTTTTAGTTTATGTCTTATACTCTGAGTAACAATTTTGAAGACAGTGATAGACAGTGTGATACTATTTATTTTCATTTTATTCTGTTTTTTAACTTCTTATATAATTTTTAAAAATTTAAAGATTAAAATGAAAGAAAAGTCTAGCCAACATTCTGCTGTTACACTCACTCATGGAATTTCAGCTCCATCTAACTTCTGAATGACTTTGTGAGATTTCCTGAGCCCAAAGTCTAAATGAATCCTTACTCATGCAAACCATGACTGATAGTGGTTATGAGTCATAAAGTGTTGTATGCTTTGTTAAATAATGATATAAACTATCATGGCTCAGCTAAAAGTCACTTTTTAACCTTTGCATTTTTCACCTTCATCTGAAGTATTAAATTATATGTTTAAACCTGAAATTTTGAATAACTGTACTTGAAATTGTACCCTATACAATTCTAAGTATAGCAGAAGTAATTTTGTGTCACCTCAATCATTGTATCTTTGTTTTCTAATTCCTTGCCAACAGAAGTAAATAGCACCCTCTTAAAGAAAAGTATGCCTTACTTACATGAGTGGTTTCTGTATTTTATAAAATTCCAACTTTGTTGTAAACTCCTGAACTACTCCTTCATGAAAGATATATGTGCAGTTTGATCCATTATACAAAGTGGTCTTTGTTAAAACTTTAGTAATGTTTTGCTAAAAATGACCCATGCCGTGGTACAAAGGCTTTGATATCCATTTTATTATTTCCTTCAGTGTGTTCACAATAAAATTCTCTTCTCTAAAACTTATTTTTCTTTTACTACTAAGAAGACTAGTTCTCAGATTGTTTTGTGCAAAATTGTCACTTAAAGATGTAAATATTTTTCCCAAGTGAGTGTATGGCTTACATTTGGATACGGACCCTGAGAGTGAGAATTTTTAACCTGCATGGTCCTACAGAACTGTCATACCTGTGCTCATGATCCTAGCATTTTTGTTCTCATTTCCATACTTCATCATGTATCTGTAAAATATAGTTCTTGAAACTTGGTAATAGCTGACTTTTGTGGGGAATGGCTGAAGCTGAAGTTTGATCACATATGTGGGTCTAGTGCAAGCTTAGCCCCAAGAACATGAGGTGCCCAAGATAAGCCACGTTAACAACTTGATCCAGCACCAAGAGCACAAGGTACCCGAGGTGAACTAGGCATACAAGTTGTTAGGCAGAGAGGTTTCCCCTGACATCAACCTGCCCTGTGTATAAATAATATGCTGCAGTCATTGGGCAGCGCTTTTCTCCAATCAAGAACAAGAGCTTCTCCTGACCTCAGCTCTCTGAATTTTCATTCTTGCCTTCATTTTGTTACAATCCTCCCTCCAGAAGTTCCTCAAGAGCTGTACTGGACATAGCAAACTTTGCCACATTCATGTCTATTTCTAATAATAAGTTCAATAGTGGGTTTATAATTCAGATACTTCAGAATTTTTATCCATATGCATACATGAAAATTTTTGTAATATTACTTCTCCCATTATTAATAAAACAAATTTTAGCAATTCTAATGTAGTGCAATTAATGTAAAGTATTGAGCAGTAAGATTATTTAACATTCAATTCAAAACCGTTCACTTTAACACATTTGATTACTACTTTAAAAAGTTGAGTAACTTGATCAAGATGTTAAGAAATTATTAACATTCAGAAGGAACACTTAAGCCTTGGTTAAGGCTTAACCTCAGTCTGTATAATCAAGATGATTATCAGATGTTATTAATCACAAATGAATTAATATAACATATAAGTGACAGCCTCATTGAAATATTTGGTTATTTTGATGATGATCTATTATGAGTATCTTCATTACTAGGTCAAAAGAGTCTCTAGGTCAAATTCATTCATTTTTTCCACATTGCTCATCTTACATTCCTGGAGAAAGTATCAATTGATCATAATTTTATTTTGTATGTTCTGCAACCAACTTGAAAATGATGTATGGGGAATTGTCGTATCTGTGTTCATGATCCTAGCATATTTAACATTCCTATTTCAATCAGTTTTATCTAATTTAGTTATTAATTTATAGGCTTTCCACTTTTCTCTAGCTGTACTTGCTATATAATTAACAATGTCTTCATGCTTCAAAATACTTTAATTAAGATAGTTTATATATTCCTCATGAGTAGCTTTGCTTTTATGACTGAAAATAATTTTATTGTTGTTGATATTTTCTATAGTACCTATAAGTTATATTATATGCTGGTACTATTACTCTTGGTTTTAAAAATAAAATATTGGAAGTGATATATACATTTATAAACATATGTATCCATTGTGAGTAGAAAGAGCACATGCATTGAAAATGTATTTATAAAAAGAGTAACCCATGCAATAAAAGTGAATAAAATTGATGCTACATAAATTGTGGATTGTCCAATACTTAGTTGATCAAAATATACATAGTTTGAAACAGGAAAAGCCATATAAATGTTTGTAATTGTATATACGCACGTATTCAAGCATAAGTACATCTAATGCACACACATACACAGAGCGATAACTGAAACTGACAGCAAACATGGCACTTCAAATGGTTCAGTATTATTTTCTGAGATTATGACATGAAAATAATTATGCCCTATAGGTGTAAACAAAAATACCACAAAGTATTACAATGTGCTAGCAATTTCCAGCAGTAATTCCTGTGAAATTTAGCAGAAAATAAGATTTTAGTTCAATCCACTACATTTCAGTCCAATAAATTTGAAAGCGAGGTAAGGTTATGAGACATTATGATGATTATTTCCTTTTTTTGCAGAAAGAAGTGGAACCAACACAAATTCACAGGAGATATTTAAAGATAACACATTTTCACGTTTTCACATCTTCATTTAATGTGAAAGACAGCTAATATTAAATCAGTTATCTAGTACAATAAGCGCCAGCACACTGAAAAGTCATTAAGGAGTACTAGTTGGAGTTTTGGATCTCTGCAATTGAATTAAATCCTGTTAAGCTACTTAATACTTGCCATCTGCTTAATCATTTACAGTGTCATATTAATCATTGCCTGTGTTAATGGTCTGTCTAAAAGACACTTAGAAAAAAGATGTTCCCTAGATAAAGATGTAATTTTAATTAAAACTCAACAGTTAGTCTTCCTTATTATTAACACAAGTAACAAACACATAATGACTTCAGATTTTAAATCTTATTTGTTAGGAACCTACAAGTCAACTTGTGAATGTCTGTTATGGATTATACATACTCTACCCACAGACGTATAAATTGAAACCTCTCAGATATTACAATTTGTGCAAAATATTCATCTTGGGAAATTTTATTATCCTACATCTCATTTTAATATATGGATATCTAAAGGCAATATTTAAGAATAATCTCATTTCCATTATCAAATGAGACATACATACACAAAATGTTTGACTCTGTATTGTTCAGAGTTCAGAAAAATTGTAGTAAATGTTGCATGTTTTACCTACAGGAAATCATTAATACACTTGGTTGAAATGCTGTACATAAAAATTTTAAAGCATAAAAATATGTACCGTCATAATGATACTGGTAAGTTTATAGGAAAATGATAGCAGGAAAACACATTTAAAACTAATTTTGTTGTGTATCAACTAAACTTAAATTACATACTTTATAGAGAAATAAAAACATTTACATACAGCATGTGCTGTTAATTATAAGAACACTTCTACAATAGTCTGAATGCATCCTCAAGATGTGAGTTCATAAAAGTAATTTATCCTTTATGCCTTTCTCTGTGCTGTGTCTCTGCACCTCCATGAGAACCAAACAATTCTAAGAAATTGCTGCTGACTGAAAAGGTGACTAAGGATTTGTTCATTATAGGAGGTACCCTAAAAAACAGTCCTCATCAATACTTTCTTTGAGATATATTACTCAAGATTGTGCTAATATCTATTTCTTATGTTGGAATTATAAAACTTAATGGGACCATGATTGAATTCAGAGGATAACTGTTTTTACTATCACAATTTTGTTATTGATTCCAATTGCTCTAATACTTGAATAACGAACATCTGTTTTTTATTGTCGCCCATATATATAACAAATTTATATTTACATGCACATTTTATTTGAGGTCATGTGATATCGTTCATAGATCAAATATTTTCAGTACATCAGTATTACAGTATTTTTACCGTGGTTAGGAAAAAAATTCACAATTTCTTTTTCTTCAGTGACATTTTTATACAAATATAAACATCACACAGAATCATTAGCTTATCGCCTCAGTATCCCCAACAGTATGTCTAGTATCATCTAATTTTATTATTTCTAGGCAAAATTTCTCTATCTTGCTTATTTTTATAGCTTTCCTTTCTTCAGTGTTATCTTGGTTAAAAAGAAAATTCACTTTTTAAATTATTAAGATTACAAAACATTGGCAGGTGGCTGTATGTGGTGGCACATGTCTGTAATCCCAGCACACAGGAGGGTGAGGCAGGAGGATCACCATGAGGTAGAGACTAGCCTGGGTTACAAAGTGAGATCAAGGCCAGCCTGAGCTGCATAGTGAAACCCTGCCTCAAACAGACAAATAAAACATTAGCAGTGACATTTTGATATTCCTCTGTCGTAGCACAATTTGTCACATAACAAATTTATCATTTTTATTATATCAAAAAAGCCATATCTTTTTTACTTGCACTTGCGTACTGATGCCATAAGCTCTTCAAAGCTCCACAGACTCTTCACATAATCTTGTAAATGGGGCCACTGCGTTTTCAGTTGCTCTAGTTTACTATATTCTTCATGCAACGAGCAGAAGTCTCCTCCTGAAACTGTATAGACCTTCACCTTACTCCTCATCTCCCTTAATAAAACTCAAACAGTTCAGGAGATCGGAGGTTTCTATTGTCATCTACAGTGCAGTCCCTGAATATCTTTGCCACATCCTTGGCTTCTTTCCCGCCCCCAATCTGGTTTATCCTACTCATTTTGCTTAGACCGTTAGACATTCCTTAGACATGTTTAGAACATCAGACATGCTGGTCTAAAAAAATTGCCATTTCTTCTCTCTGTGAGGATGTTTCTGAGAAGATATTCACATGACACTTACTTATCTATCATCAATACAACTTTATTCAATTCTTTATTGTGGATCTGGAGTACTTTCTTAACCACCCTGAATAAGATAACACTGCCCCTGCTGTGTATGCCACAATCTTACATTTTTGATATTCCTTGTTACACTTAACACTCGGAAATATTTTTTCCTGCATTATTTGTTTGAAGTTTGCCTTCCTCATGAACACTAACATGTTTATATAAGAGAAGTGGATCTTTGTCTTTTCTTTACTGCTCTGTTCCACCTACCTAGCACAATTCCTGTTACTTGAAGGATATCAAATTACTCTTTATTGACTTTCATTGAATAAAGTGATTGGCATTGAACAGTACAAGAGTTTACAATTTGTCCATTATCATTGATCAACTGCTAGAGAACTAATTAAATAATAGGGCCATTTTATTCTTTCACTGTTTATTTTTGTGTGACTAAATGTAGGAAATATTTTCTAAATTGTAACATCACCACTGAAAGAAATTTAAATGTATAAGAAAAAGCGCTCTTTTAAGAAATGTTTCAGTGGCCCTGAATCAAGGCCAACAGTTTTCTGTAGGTGTTGGTTTCAAGCAGGAGGCTAAAGTGCTATCTTTCTATGGTCTGTTGGCCATTTCAGAACTTTAGAAATGTAATGGTCAATTCATTAGAAAGTAACAAATAACTGAATAAATTTTATGAGAGGACTTCAAGATGGCGACCGGGTAGGCAGCAGAGAGAGAACCTCCCAGAGGAATGCCACTCAGACAAAGGAATATAGGAATATAGCAACATGTGAAGGACAGAAGGGAAAGAGGTGGGTATCCTGAACTCAGGAAGGATCTGAAATGGGAATTGAAGCCCTTGGAGAGACTAAGCAAAACCTCTGCTGGAGGAAAAGATCAGAGGCCCACCATGGCGCAGTTGGAGGGAGAGGAGAAGGAGGAAGTCACCACTCCAAGCACACCCATGGCCCGTGCCCTCGTTCCAGCATTCGCAGCTTCAGCTTCGGAGACCCACGCTCACGGAAGCCTCCCAACTTGGCCAGGGGAGAGCAGAGTTCTGAGAGCTGATACAGGGCTGGAGAGGAGGGTGCAGCCAGGAAAGGAGGCAATGGAAGTCGGGAGCAGTTGTCGAACCCAGCCTGAGAATGAGAGGTTGCGAAAGCCACTGGGACAGAGTCCCCACCCTGAGGCAACCTTCCTAATCAGTGCCTGGAATCAGTGCAACTAGTACACAGCACATCATGCCCGGCTCTGCACCTGCCTCAAGGCGGTGGTCCCCTGCCTCTCTGCTGGATGAGCGGCTACTGGTGGAGAGCAGCAAGGAACCTCAGCAGTGAGCCGCGGTGGCTCCCAGGGACCTGGCCGAGGAGCGGATGGGAGCTCCAGCACCGCAACGGGAGGGAGATGCAGATGGAGGTGGATCGTGTGGCTCCATGCCCTCCTCACTCCAACATCAGGCAGGAAGCATGAGCTGGGTTGCCAGCACTCAGCTCTCACCCTGAACTCTCTCTGGGAGCACCTTGAGTCTCAGCGGCTTGAGCAAGCACCGCCTGTTCCTGGCAACAATGGGACGAATCCACGGTCTTCAGGACTCACCCCAAACTATTAATGTGAGCACCAAGAGGGTCTCTTTACAGCTTGCACATATGAACCTTGTATGAACCCATAGCACCAAATTAGATGAAAAGCAGCAGACCGGGAGTCTGAAAAAAAACAACATACTCTATACAGCAGACCCAAGAAAATCCTCCAACTCTATTCTAGAACTAATCTTTAAATTCAGTTCATACCCTGAACTAACACAGTGAGAACCGGCTGGTGAGATTTCAAGCCCTTATACCAAGCATCGTAAGTTTGTCCAATGCCCAGCTGCAAGGGGTGGGGAACAGTAATACTGGAGATCAGGAGGAGGAGAAGAAAGGGCCTCCAGCATTGAGGCAATGGGACAGAGCCAAACGGGTCACCGAGGGCACCCGGATGGGGGCGTGTGCCCCGTGGCTGCCCCGATGGGGGCCCCGAGGCTGCCCTGTGCGGTGCCCCGTGGCTTTTCCACTGAGGGCCCCATGGCTGCTCCTCTGTGGGCCCCGCAGCTGCTCTGCTGTGGGCCCCGCTGAGGGCGCCCCACAGACTGGACCTGCCCCCACCCATAGCACGGCGACGGGGCAGAGCCGGGGGGCCTGCTGTGAGCATAGGTGCTTTTCCATCTCCGACCATAGCAGTTTGTATACACCCGTGTATGCTATAGTATAGTCTGAGGTAGCTATATCTCTTCCCATGGCGAGAGTCCAGGGGTACAGATAAACCCAGGAATACAGGTATTATCACAGGGAAGATGACTGATTGAGTGGTAGGGCAATGGAGATGAGGGAGGAGAAAATTGAATGATCAAATCGGCCATCATCTGTGTAACTGAGTAACATGTGAAGGTAACTTTATGTAGGACAGCATCCAGAGCTAATTCCCTTCTATGTTCTCCATAATTCGTATTTCCTCAATCGTTTTTGTATTAAAGAAGTGAAGATAACTTTATATTATACAGCATCCAGTGCTGATTCCCTACTATGTTCTGTATAATTTTGTATTTTTGGTACTGTTTATGACTTATTCTGGTTCATGTGTCTCCATTCTTTTGTCTTTAAAATAAAAATAAAAATAAAAAAAGCAATGTTTCAATTTGGCTGAGTAACACTGCCCTCTGTATGCACAACCAATGGGACTAATATTGCTAAAAGGACTTTTCAGAAAAGTCCTTTTAGCTAGGTTTTCATATTATCGAAGCTTAAATTATTAATTGATTTATTCTTTTATAGTGGAGAACATAAGTGGCCAAAATTGCAAGCTTCAGATATGAATCAGATGAGTAAGAATCAGAACTTGTTTATTTAAACTACAGTCTCTTTGTTACCTGTGAAAAATATGATTATGCAAAATTCATTTTAAATTCATGTTCTTCTTGAATTTCCTGGAAAAGTTCCATTTCTGGACCTGTCAACACTCCTCAACACAAGACAGTGCCCTTTCCTTAGACATTACCTCTGGGTGGGTGGATGGAGAGATTGTACAATATTCTTAACTGTGATTTGTGTCTGCCTCTCTGCCTTAGAAAAATGTTTCTAAAATTTTGAACTCAAAGATGAAACCATTTTGTGATACTAAATAAGTATTTATTATCTTATTTTATACACTGGTATATTTAAATCATTTTTCTCTATTCCACACTTACATGTGACAGGATGAAATGTGTTCTCTCTAAATTTCTGTTCAAGCCCAAACATTCAAGATTTCAGAACATGATTGTATTTGGAACCAGGTTATGTAAAAACATTGCTAAGATGAAGGTCACTAGAGCAGGCACAAAGCCTGTCCAGAGTCTCTGTAATGAAGAAAGTTGGACACCAGAACACAGGCCTGTGCGTACACAAGAAAATACCAGGTAGGCCTGTAGTAAGAAGTAGGCTGTTGGCGAGAGGAAAGAGGCCTCGGAAGAAATCATTTTCATTACTTTCTAGTTCTTTGATCTCTAACCTCAGATTGTAAGAAGATGTTATCTCTGTTGTTTAAGGGACCCGGTCTGTGTTAGCTCGTTATAGTAACCATAGGCAACAATGTCCTAGAGCTATTGCAAAATTGTCAATGTGAATAAAATCTCATGGAATATTGAAGGTTATGACATGTAACATTTTACTTCATTCCTTTCCCCTCTTATAGCAGATATCTTCTTACAGTCCAGGAATGAATAGTCTAGAAAGTTTAAATGTAACAGCTTTTCTCTTTATTGTAGTTTACCACTTTCTTTTGTATTTATTTGTTTTTCAATTTCAATGTCTCACATCCAAGGCTAAAGTCTTTGTAGCTGCTATGCAAATTTTTTATTGGGTTCTTACACTGAAAATGATCTTGTTATGAATCATAACAAATAAAAAATAAATCCATCAGAGTTTATATATATATATATATATATATATATATATATATATATACCAAAATAACTTTATCTTTAAATTTAGGTTTCTAAAATTAAAACATATCCATGGATATTTTAATACTTACCAATGTAACTTATATTAATAAATGTAAATACAGGTAATATTCTGTAACATAATTTAATATGAAATATACTGAGATATGTAGATCTGCTCATACATTTGTTGCATTTTTCTCTCTTGGAATAAGTATTATTTGATAATATGCTATTTACTGAATGTGATAAAAGAAACAAAAGAAATGTACTTTAGTTCTTTTTAAACACATTTCATTCCTCACTTTGAAACAATGCTTTCTGTCTACCCTTAATATTTTAAGTGCTGATGTGAAAGCTCTGACTCAAGTTTCTTTATATCACGATGCTCACATTCCAATGGTAAAAGAATATTAAAAAGTGAAAATATAATTTCAAGTATGAATGCTGTATTTAAAAATTATCTGCCTGGTAAGTACAGATAAATTTATGAGGAACAGTAGTTATTTTATCTACTATGGGTCAAGAAATTGTCCCAGAAGAGTATGTAAATATATAAAGAAATGCAAGTGATAAAAACTTCAAAGTCCGTGCAGTTTTCTGGAGGAGAGGATTCCAGGTATGTAAATAAAACATTGAAAAGTCCTAAAGTAACATTAATATAGAAAATTTGGGGCACATAAAAATTGAAAAATATAGACAGTCTTTACACTACAGTGATAAAGGGAAGTGAGAAATACTGGAAACAAAGCCAAGGGTAGTGAAATGTGTCTTAGAATCTCAGTAATCATAGTAAAATTGCTGAATTTTTTGTAAGTGTTCTGAGCATTCATTGACGGTTTTGCATATAGATAGCTGCACTTGTTTGTAGTAAATGAAAGAAAAAGCTTAAGCCTTTAATAGCTTTCATTTATAATATTTGACACACAAAGGCAATTAGTTTACTTCAGAGGGGGTATTTCAGAATATGTTTAATTTTATCTAGCCTCTTAATCCTCTTAAATTATTTTGCTTTGAAATAATTACAGGAAAATTTTCTACTTAGTTTACTGAAGGCCATTATGAAAAGATAGGGCATATAATTATAACCAATCACATTTTTAAGCTATTCAAATGAATAAGGACTATGTTTCATTTAAATAACATAATGAACTGTGATGAAGTTTTAATAATATCTATAAAAGTATTCTTAGGTTGTATTTATTTAATTATTCATTCAAAAGATATCTACTTAACTTCTATTTTATATAAACATGGGACATGTGGACATTATGTTGTTTATGGAGTACACAGGTTATCAAAATATGTAAACTATATAAAATTTTATATCAATCTAAAATTCATTTGAAGTACTGACATTTTAAAAACTGCAAGTGTGTAGTACATTTTGTATGTCTCTTGCTCTATGTTCTTGTTCATAGTGATTTTGGCTATTCAGGACTTTTTATTTCGTGGTTCCATACATATTTTTGGACATTTGTCTTTATCAATCATGTCATTTGTATTTTCAGGTGACTTTCATGGAATCTTGTAGATGATTAAAGGTATTTTACACATTTTTACATCACTCATTTTACCAACACATCAGTACAGGTTGTCTTTGTATTATTTTTTTTTCTATTCAATCTTTTACATTAATATTTTAGAGATTCATAAAACTTTTTATCTTTTTCCTTAAATATATAAGTAGTTTTTTCATACCTTTTATTTTTTATTTTAATTATTTCTTGATTTCTTTTTCACTAAATTTGTTATTCAGTATTTTTAATGCTAGTGATTTATGTACGTTTTATGCATCCTGATACTTTGCTGAATTCATTGATTAGTTCTCATTATTTTTGGAAGAATATATGAGGTTATCAAACATGTTTTCTGAAAAAGGTTACAAGGTGACAGTTGGACTTCCACTTTTTAATTTGATTGAGATATATTCCTTTCTCCTTCTGATATCACTAGCTAGGATTTCCAGAACGTTATTGTATAGAAATGCTACAATTTAGCATTCTAGTCTTGTTACATATCCTTAAGGAAATCTTCACTGCACTCAATATTATTTCAGCTAGTATTTCATTGTATATAGGCTTTTTCATGACAAAGTTTGTTACTTCTGCACCTAATTTGTTCAACATTTGTGCTACTAAGACATATTGCACTTTATCAAATATCTTTTCTAGATCTACTTGGATAATTTTTTTGTGATTCATTCAATATATTTGTACATGTTGTACCATCTTTGGATCCTTGACATTGAAGTGAATTTCACTTGATCTTGAAGAACGAAGTTTTCAAATATGCTGTTGGATTTAGTATACTAGTATGTTGTAGAGAATATTTCATTTCCGATTATCTGAGCTCTTAAACTCTTCGTGGGCCTGTGTGTGTGTGTGTGTGTGTGTGTGTGTGTGTGTGTGTGTGCGTGCATGTTCTTGTCTCATTTAGGTACCAAGATAATGATGGCATCATAGAATGATTCTGTAAGAATAACCCATTCTTCATTTTTTGGAATAAATTATTTAAAATTAGTTTTATTTCTTCTTTAAATCTATGGTTTCTCTTATATGAGATACTCAACGTATAAACAAAGGGCAAAATAAAGGACAGACAATAGGAAAAAAAGAGAAAAAGTTCCCATAACTCAGCGGGGCCAATGTACTGAAAGCGTTCCTTGATTTAATATAAGATTTGTATGTGTAGTGTATGATTTTGGTCTGTTAGTCTGGCTCTGAATCTGTTGTTTATGACGGTCAACTTGGTAAAATGCGAAAAATAAATAAATCTGAGGCTGGAAACAAAACAAGATGCACTACATACATGTGGAGTTGTACAATAAATGTTATTAGCATTAACATAACTATAAATGAATATTATAATTTGAAAACATTTACTAATAAAAATAAAAATTAAATCAAAAAAATATTGGGTAGAACTGAGCAGTAAATCTGCCTACTCCTAGGCTTTCCATTAGCAGGAGAAATTTAATATTGATTTGATTGTTTTTCATTATTGATCTGTTCAAATTTTCTGATTCTTCTTGATTCCATCTTGATATAAGGCATGCATGCAAGAATTCATCCATTTCTTTTCAGTTAACAAATTTAATAGGATAGAATTGTTTGTAATAATCTCTAATTATTCTTTGCATATGTGCAATTATTTGTGATGCCTCCTTTTCCATACCTGCTATTATTTATTGGTGTCTTATGTCCTTTTCTCCCCTTTGGAGTCTAGCTGAAAGCTTGTTGTTGTTTATCATTATGAAAGTCAGATTTTCATTTTTTCATTTGTGTGTATGTGTTTGCTGCTATTTTATTTATATTTGCCCTTTGTACTTTCTTTCTAATAATTTTGTGTTTTGTGTCATTTTCATTTGTTTTTGTTTGCTTTGCTAGATCCTTGATATAAAAAGAAGTAGTATTCATTTGAGATCTTTGAGCACCCATTGCTATATTTCCCTTTCATACTATTTTTGCTATGTCCTATAAGTTTTGGCAAATTGCTCTTATGTTTTATTTTATTTCAGTGTTAACTTTTGATTTTCTTGTTGATTTTTTTCCATGACCCATTTGTTATTTAAGGGTCATTTGTTTAATCTCCATATATTATCAATTTTAATTATCAAGTTCTATTTGATTGAACTACATTCAGAAAACAAACTCAATAGGACTTATTTTTTTAATGTTTTGAGGGGTTTTTGTGTGTTGTTCTACCATCTATCCTGAAGAATACTTCATTTGTTGATGAGTAGAATGTGTGTCCTGCAGCAATTAGATGGCAGTTTTTGTAGATATCTGTTAGGTATATTTGTCTAGGGTGCTGTATAAATCGACTCTTGATTTTCTCTCTAGATGATCTGTCCATTACTGATAGTGTGCTATTAAAATCGTTTAGTACTTTTCAATTTGAATCTATCTCTCTCTGTGGGTTTAATAATACTTGCTCTATGTCTTTGGGTGCCATGATATTGAGTTCATAGTTATTTATTTTTGTCATCCCTTTTGCTCAATTAAATTTGTTATCATTTTGTAGTTAAATTATTTTTTTTTACTTTTCTTGATGTAAATTACTTTTGTCATTTTGACTACTCTTTTACTAAACATGCATTTAATCTCAGTGTTGCAGAAACACTTTCTACAATGACTCTAACGTCATAGGTAAGTATCTATATGATTCTATTTTATACCTTGGAGAAGGTGACTATCAAAGGATAAGTGACTGTAATTTTTAGAGGCATTTTCAGGGTATATTATGAATTTGGTCACCTGCGGGTGAGGTAGTTTACACAAACACCACAGTCATGAGAAAGACATAGTATTTGACCCAAAAGAATATTAGTTTAACTTTATAATTCACTATTGCTTCACCCATGCATAAAATATGTACAAACAGATTGGTCACAAAATATACAAATGTTGTATCCTCCACTATGACTTCTCTTCAAAGGATAAAGCAGTTAAAAATGTGAATTTAGAGATAATAAAATGTTATTTTGAAATATGTCTGTATTTTGTTTTATTTCATGAATACAATAAATTAGTTGTGTTATTTAAAATTTATAAATAATTGGTAATTTTGATCTTGTCATATGTGCTTATAAAAGAGTCCCATCAAAGCTAGAATTGTATTAAATTTAGTAAGTGAAAAATTTTGAAAAAAAATGAACATTTATTAAGTAATTTTTATGGATAAATATATAAATGGGCCCTATTTACAAAACATTATAGCAATTCTGGTTATATCATATGGGTATTGGAAGCTTTAACTTCTTTTTTTTTTTTTTTTTGGAAGCTTTAACTTCTTAAGAAGTAAATGATCAAGACAGATATTAGAGTTTTGAGATGAATAGAAATGAAATTGCTTCAGAGGAATTATTTTTATATTTTAACTATCAAAGTTAGTAGTTGCAAGAAAACAGAGTTAGAATTGGTAGTGATGGCGATAGACATAAATGGCTATTTTTTAGGTTGTAAAAATGATTTATACTATGGTTATAATCATTTGTCAGAACTCATGAAACTAACCACCTTGTAAGTAGCAGTATATAAATTATACTTGAATCAAATAACCATACAAGAGTACCTACTATTTTCTTTTACTGTTTCATCCTTTAATTCTTAGTGTAAGTTTTGAAATTCGTCACTTACTAAGATGAATCAAAACTATGATCTTCTGCTTTCATTTCTTTCAGAAACATCATACTTTTTCAAGGATTACCTGTGGAGAAGACGTCTTACTATGCCTTAACAAGGGTATCACTGTTGTACATTTATTGCAGTCATTCAAGAGAGGCAGATATTCGTTGTACAAAGAGTGTTATACCTAAATCAGATTAAAATTTGAAAATGTCAATAAATTCTGTAAAAGAACAGATAGTATAAGAAATTTTTAGTAACTAGTAAATGCTTTAACATTCAGTGACCTAACAAAAGCACCTAAAACCTTAAAGGATGAAGTAATTATTACTAATTGAATAATAACAATAATAATAATAATAGAATAATATTATTAATTGAATATATTCCAAGTATAATTATGCATATTATAATGATAATTGGGTCTTCATGGATGATCAATCTCCTGTTTCACTACTTATGAAATTTTTCCTTTTATTTCAAGTCCTCTAATGGGAAACTCCTTATATTTTAATTACATTAAATACAAGAGAGTAGAAATTGCAGAAATATTTAAAAGATAGAAAATTGAGTGTTATTTTATCATATAATTTTCAGATAATTTAAGTAAGCTTTATATAATTCAGCTTTTTCGTGTATAAGGTAAGTCTGCGATACATTTTTAATGAATCCGTTGTGAAGAAAATGTAAGGTAATATATAGAGACCACCCACCATATTATCTGAGAATTTAGAGAATATTTATAACCAGTATTCCACATAAGCACAGGTTTTCATTTATATGGGGGCAAAATTTTTCTTGAGCAATTTATATTTTCTCATAAGGATCTTACATTGTTTTAGGAAAATTTATACAACCAATTTAGACATGGCAGGAGACGAAGAGATAGAGAATCATAATACCTAGAGATTGAAAGTATTTATTGTCAACAACCAATCTCTAGGTCACATTGATTCTGATCAATTGCACATCTTATGAGTACAGAGGTGGCAGAGGCTGGCTATGAGTATGTGCATGCAAGGGAACAGTGAGCATATTGATATAGGGTGGGAGGCACTGACATAGTTTACCAGCACCTTTGTCAATAATGACTCTTTTGTATAACTCTAATATGAAACAATGTCTCCTCACTGACTAATGTAATAGGATAATTTACATTCTATCTTGCAGCTGCAGTTCTCCATAATAACAGTTCACATTTATAGGTATAGGGCTGAGAATTACAAAACACTTGCTTTATATCCCATCCCCTAACCAAGGGAATCAGCATTCAAATACAAATTGTTTCTAAAGATGTTGCTCACATTTTATATCATCACTTCTATGGCAATAATTAATTGTAAAATTAGAGCTACAAATAAGATATTTGGACATAGCGTTGATTTATAAACTTGAGGACATGCTGGCCATAAATACATGATGCTCTAGAAAGGTACAGATCAGGTAGTCTAGAAATATGATAAATCATTCATTGTTTTAAAATAATTGCACTTAGAAATTTGAAAAAGCAACAACAAAATTGGGTCACTATATCTTTCAGCAAAGGATTATAGTGAGTGCTAAAGATCTACACACAAGATCTAAAGAATATCAGAGTATTCTTGTTTTAAAAAGAAGGGCAAAGGGGAAGAAAAATTACTAGAGATAAAGATCAACAAAGAAAGTAGCCTTTCCTCCTTCCATGAGAAGGGATAATAATCTTTAGACTAATTTCAAACATTGAGTTATGGGAAAAAAAATCTACAGACATGGGATATAATTTTGAAACTAGCTTTGTGACACAAGGTTAAAGTGTCAGTTGGGTGAAATTGGTTACAAGATTTACTTACTTTCACCAATTTTGAGATTACGGTTATAGCTGATAATATTATATAACTGAAAATTGTTAGAAGAGTGGATTTTAAGTGTTTCCCCCAATAAAAATTGACAAGCGTGTGGTAACATTTATGCTTAACAGCATTCCTTAATCAGTTTACAATGTATACAAATACTCAAATATCATGTTGTACTCCATAAATACCCATAAATCAAGGTGCAGTCAAGAATAAATGTGATGACACAAAATCATACAATCACTGGAGTTGGCGCTGTATATTTTCTTCTGATGAGTGTTTTAATGGTTCCCAAAATTCACTGTGTTGAAGAATCATCTGAGGTGGCTCCTAAAGATGCTGATCTCTGGGTATCATACGCAGAAATTGTGACATAGAAGGTGTGGAATAGTTGCACACATTTATTTTAGAGTACTATCCAGACGTTCTGCATGCAGGTTGTGCCAGAACTTTCTTTCATGATCTCTTAGCTGGAATAAAACCTGAAATCTTTTTTAAGTATTGCAGGGGTAAGTGAATTTCACTAAAGAATGAGAATAATAAAAGCGTAGGGACTTTGAAGGGAAGAAGATGATACCTACAAATTCCTCTTAGTGTAGCACTGCTGAAAAACACAAGCACATGTGAGATAATAATCTCATAAAAATATGCGTGTGTGTGTGTTACCGTTGAATAAACCCAGGGCGTTCATACTGAGTTACATCTCCAGCCGTTTTTATCTATATAATTATTGATTGTGACATAGCGCCTTAGTTACTTTTTCTCATTGCTGAGGCAAAATAACTGACACCCAAAGTTAAAGGCTGGAAGGCTTACTTAGATAACAGTTTGTAAATATTTAAGTTCCCAGTTGCCTGGCTCCAAGGGAGGGTGACATGGCAGAGGGGAATGGCAGAAGGAGCTTGCTCAGGGGTTGGCAGGCAGAAGACAGCAAGTGCAAGCAAACGATTGCTTTCTGTCACTTTTATACTCTAGGCTGCCTGGCCGAGGCTGGATGCCAAAACCAATCCGTGGGCTAATTTAGTAATTACACATACTTAATCCCAACAGCACGCATTGCAGATCCAGCCACCTCTGAAAAAGCCTCACCTCTGACGGCAGGAGCCTTGGAAGGACATCTAGACACAAGCCGTAACACACAGGGTCCCTCTAAGTCTTTTAGCTAGCAAGTTGCTATCCAGATCACTATCCTGCCTCACGCTCCCAGGTTTTGTGATTATAGCATTGAATCACCATGTATCATCTAAGGTCTCATGTTTTTAATCACTGAATATTTTGATGACCATAGTTTAGTGAACTTTAGGGGAGATATTCTGACAAAAATAAATATTTATTTTGTATTTTAAAGAAAATACAAAATAAATTGCTCAGCTATATAAAGATAAGCTTGAAGCTTTTATAGGTAAATGGATGCAACTAGAGGCCATATTCATAAGTGAAATAAATCAGACCCATATGTGAAACAGCATGTTGTCTCCCTAGTGTGAGAACCTGAATGAGTAACAAATATTTAAATTCTTAGGTTGACTCATTTACACATATTCATTCCCCCAGGCGAGTTGGTTTTGCGTTCCCACTAACTATAGCTGTGATTCATTTTAGGTAATGTAGCAAGTTGTGTCTCTCCTTGCATTCTGTCTTTCATTCTCTCCTCTATTTGTTACACACATTAAGTATATGTAATTACTAAATTAGTCCACTGATCAGTTTGGCATCCAGCTTGGGCCAGCTAGCCTAGATAGAATACGCTGAAAGAAATGAAATGTCCATAGTTTCTGCATGTGAGTCAATGTATCAAAATAACTTGAAAACACCAAAACTTTCTCTTTGTTTACTCTAATGTTGGACCCGTTTGGTAGTCTCAACTATCATCATTAATACGAAAAAGAGATAGACATTAAAGCAGAAAAGTTTCAAATATATTCCTCAAGTTCACATCGCTAGTAAGTGTTTCTACTTGAATGACCACCTGGACAGTCTGACTCCAAATTATGAACTAATACACAACAAAGAGTATGGCAAAAGCAAATGAATTATATTAAAGAAAAAAGCATCATGAGAAATTTGTACTTGAAACAAACACATGAATTCAATAACACATGAAAAGCGCTTTAAGTGTTTTAAATAGCATCAAGATTTCATTTTACAGTAGCGCTGTAATTACTTACTTTAAGCAGCATTTTAAACATTTTCAGAAAAAGAAGCTGTTAACTGGGAACAAGGGGGAAAACACAGCGAAAGGAGTTGCGTGTTGCTAAAGGTACGAAATACGGACCGAGTTCTGTATTATTCATTTATTCCAGACAAATGACTTTCTCTTCCCAGGTCATCATTACTAAAACTATACACAAACCAAACCGCATAGAATGGGAATGCCAGGGAAAAGCAATTCTGTCGTGCAAGAAAAGTATCATGTAAGACTCTTTGTTTTATACAAACCTAAAATAAAATAAGCTTTGGGGGAGGGGTCAGGATTTGTCATATGTTTTTCCTGATAGGAGAAGCAGGAGCTGGCAACAATTTTTAACTCTGCAGCGATCAAACTTAATACAAAGGAAACTAACACAACCACTGTGAAAGCCTAAAACATCTGTATAATCACCAATCAGGCAGCATCTTCATAGGCTTAGTAATCAAAACCAGATTCATAATCCAGTCAGATAATTGGGAAACACAATTTAAATCTTGGAGACATGGTATATTTGTACTAAAAGTTCACGGTGCTCAAAACCTTGACTGCAACGATGAGGGAGAGTTGCTGCTGTCCATGTTTGTGCTAGTTGAGAGAATGCCTACAGGTGGTAAACCAGATGATTACACATACGGGAAGCTCTCTGGCATTTTAGAAAAGGAAAAATGCCTCAATAATTATAAGCACTGTAGGAGACGATCTCCATGCCAGACGAACAGTAGGCTTTGCTAGCATAAAGGTAATTGCTGCTGGTGGCATACAGCAGCACAATAGATTAAAGAATGCATGGCAGTGAATTGAAGACTTGGAAAGATGCCCATTTTGCAAGTATTCCCCACTATATTATTTAAGCATAGTAAATAAAAAACTGGAAGAAAATAACTCACATATGAATGGGTGATAGGAGGAGGCTTCTGAAACGGCAAAATTTTTGTAATTAAAAAACATGTTGACACAGTTTACTACCTTTCACGCCTTTTCAGACTGTAACGCTTCCATATGTATAGTCATTCACTGCAGACCACAAGGACTGGAAAACCACAAGGCTGAGATTGGTAACCAAGGTTCTAGATGCCCCTAGGGATGCTTCTTGGAAGTCATTCTCATTTATGTCATTATCATAAATGTGTCATGCCTTATGAAAGTAGATTTTTCTCTATAATTCATAAAAAATCAGTGTAATGATTAGATACGAAAGTTCAGAAAGAGAAACAAAATCATTTATAAGAAAGGAGAAATGAGAAAGCAACTCTTCTACTGGAAAAAGGAGAGAAAATAAGTTGAGATTCAGCTCTGCTTAGACCACAATAGGGAGCGAAGAGCTGGCACTTGAGGGGCTTCGTTCTCAGCCTTTCTCATTACAGAATAAGAAAGGGACTTTCTCCCTTAAGAGTTGTAGTAACTTGATTGCCTGTCCTGAGCTCCGAGGCCCTTGGTTTGGCCATTCCACCGCCTGCATGTCCGGGTGCTTATCTTGTGAGAGCTACAGAAAGTTACATTCAAGGCCAAGTTAGCAAAAATGGTACATGTGCATGATCAATATTGTGAGAACAATTTAAAATTATTTACGTGTGTGTGTGTGTGTGTGTGTGTGTGGTGTTTAAAGTGCTACTAGGGTTAGCATATGTATATGTATATGTGTGCATATGTGTGTGTGTGTGTGTGTTTAGGTATTAGTTTATATTTTATACATTGGTATTTTATAAGGTAATTACCCTATTGTTTCTTTTGTATTTAATTGGAGATGGAGGGAGGACAAGATTGGGCTTTCAGATGAAGCGAGCCAGGCCAACCTTCTCTCTTTTTATTCTTAGCTTCCTTTCTCTCTCTCTCTCTCTCTCTCTCTCTCTCTCTCTCTCTCTAGCAGGATTTTAGCTTTTTATTTGCTGGAAACCTCACTAGGGACCTTTAACTTTTCCTGTCTGTCCTGCAACTTTCCCTACAAAAGTTTTCTGGATTTTTTTCTCATCTAACACATAGCTTTTTGAGCAAATGAGATGCTATACGCTGTTCATAGCACATTTCTGTTTAGGTCAAGGGGGGTCACCCAGCATATAGTTTGGATATATGCAGAGGGAGCATCTCCACCTTTTAAGGGGGACCCAGGCATCTCAAATACCACTGACAGTTGTGTTGTTTGATATTAGTGTGGCTTTTCCAAGGTGCGCCTGCACCAGAGCCGCATTTGGCTGGATCATTGCAGGGACTTTAGGCCTGCCCATTTATCTTCACAGGATCAATGGCTGTGAACTTGTTTCTTGCTCTGCTGGAACGCTAATAAGAACCCACTGCTCAATCTTCCTTCTTTCATAGACTCTTAAGACTTAGCAATGAAACTTAGTATTTTTAATGGCTAAGCTATTCAGGAGTATTTCAGGCAGTGAGATAGGGTTGGGCCCTCAAAGGAGTCAGTGCACGCACCTTGGGACTGTGGGAAAGGCACGTTCATTAAAGGCCAAGAGAAAAGGGAGAATGACTACACCCACATATTTCCCCTAGGGAGGGACAGCAGTGACTGACACGCTAAACAGGTATCCATTACCTTGGATGGGGGCCCAAGAAGAACCACTGACCTGTACCCTCTGGGTAAAGACCCCTTTTTGTCCTCATATGCTTGCTACATGACTTACTTTCCCATTTGATTTCTGTTTAGTCAATATTACCGAAGTAATTATGCTGGTAATCTCAATGGTTCACCATAGTTTCATCCCACCTCACATTCACCTTGTGATTTCTCATTGGATCAGTGTTACCTAAGTGACTGTTAGGTCCCTGGACCCCACCTAACTGGAAAAGAAAAAATAAAATACAAGACCTAACACTGTTCAACAGGAAGCCCTCCACCCAGCCTGACAGACCAAAATAACCCCACTTATCAGGCTGGCTTCAGGCTCACAGGAAGCCCACAACTGTCAGGCTGCACTTCTCCCACCAACGGCGCCTGACGAATTTAACATTTTCCATCTCCCTCAGTGAGATCCCTCCTCAGCTTACACTCCGCTATGAAAATGTATCTTGTTCCCTCATTCAGGGCTAAAGTTCTTTTCACCTTTGACCCAACTGCACCCAGTCTGAAATAAAGTTATTGGTCTCTGCTTTAATTTGTCCTCTTCTGGTGGTCTCACCTCAGTATTTAACCTAATAGGGACTATATTTGTAACTTATTATTTCATTTATTTTTTCCCACCGTAGATCTGCTTCATCTGCGGTTTTGCTCTATAAAACTGCCTTGAAAATGGGGTCCTTAGCAACACAGTCAAGACCCTTTCTGTCTCTCTTAGAAAGAAGCTTCTTTTATCAATAAATATAGCTTTCTTTTACCAAAAGATTATTCTTCCCTTAACCTCTGTTCCTAGACTTCATTCTTGGATTTTAGAGAATGCAAACTCATACCTGATTTCTAGCAGGTTGAGAATTTTTTCCACCTATATCATTAGAAATGAGATTCTTTCAGCAAATCACCCAGTTTGCATCTGAAATTACCTCACTTAATGTTTCCTTATTTTTCTTGCCTTTAAGACTACGTAAGTCTTGTTTGAGGACATGGTCCTCCTAATGCACTCTGAATTGAACCTTTTTTTGTGTGTGTGTGATGTAACTCTGTTATTAGGAGAAGATGAAATGACACTGTCTTTCCCATTCCTAAGCAGGATTTATCTCTTATGGTGGTAACAAGTTGCTCAAATTTCAGAGAATTAATACCAACAGAACATAAATCTACATCATCAGAGAGAATATTTATAAATGTAACAGGACGACAGATGTCAAAGGTAACATTGATCAAAATTACAAGGGTGCACTTTATGCATAAATAATTACTGCAATAAGAAGATGATACAAACTAAATGACTGAGTGACTTATAGAAGTGATTGAGTGTTTCAGAGAATGAGAGTTATGAGGAGGAACAATTTGGTTTTAAACAGTGACTGATGTGTAAGTTGTTATTTATCTGGAAGCAAAGCAAGTTTACCATATCCTGCTTAGAGCAAAATATTCAAGTGATGCGAGAAGGAACTGAATTATTTCCCTGAATGTTCGCATTTAAAGTAAGGGCTCCCAACTCCTTGAAAAAATACTTCTGGATGTGGAGGGTCTACATCTCAAAGGATGAGAGCAAAAGTTTAAAATTCCAAGCTTTCTACAGTGCTCCAGGACAGGGCATCAGACCCTTGACTATTAGTATATTTTGGCTGTGAGGAATGGGAACTCCCCTGGGCTTTCTTAAGCTAACCCTAGTAGCACTTTAAGGACACCCCTGGGCTTTCTTAAGCTAACCCTAGTAGCACTTTAAGGACAATTAACATCGTAGGGCATGGCTTTGAGCTGTGAGCACCTATGGCTCGGACCTTTTAGTGAGAGCCAGGAAGATTCTGGGATTGTACTGTTTTAATAAGACAAAGTTGAGACCTACTTAAAACTAGGACTCAGAGGAACTTGTTTCAATTTGACCAGTTTTCATTCTCAATAGAAAATGAATAAAATCAGATCTTGAGGATTGCACTCAAAATACAAGACATTAAAAAGATAAAAAGGAAAGGAGTTTCTCAGTAATAGGAGGCAGTTAATTTTTCAGAGCCCTCACTTTGTTCTAAATTTCATTTCCACTAGAAAGGCTATACTAAATTTTTGATAATTTTATCAGTTTAAATTGTATGATTTGGAACCTGTGATTAAGGTTTCCAAGTTTTTCTATTCTTACCAGAAAATTAAGTGACTGAAGTGCATTATTTTAAAGAAATTAATTGTCCCTTTGAAAAAACTATAAGTTGCACAAACTTTTTAAAAATAAAAACAGCAGATCCTTAAGTCAATGAAATAATATACTTTATTTCAAGTGTAATTAGAGTATGTTTAATAATTATGATATTGATATAGGCTGTATGATCTACTACAACAAATTATCCAAATAATATAAGGCCAATATTATCGCTTCCAACCTATTAGGTATCTGAAGCACTGAGCTGTTTTCTCTAAAACTGAGGAATGAATTCCAAGAAAATGGAGATTGAGAGTAAGAAGAATTTGAGAGAAAGCTTCTGCCTAAGAAAGACAGCTTCTGCCAACCCCACTGTTCAAGGGTGTTTTATTGAGTAAAGCCATGAGGCAAGGTAGGTTCAAGGTAGAACAAAACTATAGTCAATAAGATTACAAGGATACTCATTTGGGAAATATTGACGCAATGGGAGATCACAATGTGGGTTTGAGGTGGGGCAAAGCTATGGTCACTCAGTAAGATTACAGCACGTATAGTCATTTGGGTAATATTGGTTAAATGGGGATCACATTGGGAAGCAAGTCAGGTACCATGCACACATGGGACAGACAAGGGCTTGGGTTATAGAGGCTTGGTCCTCCACTCCAAGATGACTGATGCCTGTTTAGAATATCAATCATTACTGTTCATCCCTAGGGGTAAGTACATGAGTGTAGTCATTTCTCTTTTCTTGAAGCCTGGACTTCAGTGAATATGCCTCCAAGCACAGGTGTCTTTCACACTGAACTCTCTTTTGAGGGCCCATCCCTGTCTGACTGCCTAGAATAATTCTAAATAACTTAGCTGTCAATATGAACATTATTTCACGCTAACGTTTACGTTACATATCTTGAAAATCAAACTGTTCTGACTTGGAGTAAAATAAAATACATATATAATTACAAAAATCATTTGTTTAAATATAAAGGCTTCAGTAATGTATTTTTATATATATCTTTGTATCATAACATGGTTTTATTATTTCAGTCATATTCTGTACTTAATGTTTTATTTACAATTGAAAGAGGATTCATTAAAAAAATAAAAGAGATTTATTACTGTATCCATCCTTTATAACTATCTCTTCATCTTTCAAGTTCAATGTAGGAAAGTATTCAATCATTACAGTTGACTTTACATGTATCTTGGCTTGCTTTAGTGAGTGAAATATCATCAGTGATGACATGTATCACTTTGTGTTAGAAACTGTAAGATCCAGTGAGTAATTTTCCATGATTCATTTTTTTCTCTGGCATTGCTAAAAGGATATGTTGAGATAAAGCTTCCAACAGCTTAAGTTTCTGAGTAAACAGACTGAGGAGAGTCACCCTATTAACCCACACTGAACCTATAAACTGAGCAATAAATAAATATCTCATGTATAAGTCACTGGGCTTGGGGATTGATTTTTTTATTGCACTATAAAGTCAGCCTATAAAAATACACAAAAGTATAACTAGAAAAGAGCTACTGTGTTAACACACGCATAAACACTCTTATACACAGACATCTAAGCAAAATTATTTATATCAATATGTTAGAGCTGAGCAGTAAGTGTTGAGAAAACAAATACAGAATAGTAGAAAAGCGTTTCTATAGTTAGATGGTAGAATATCACTAAACTCATTTCTTGGAATGCTGTATATGTGCCTAATGAAATTATAAGTCTATGACGATTAAAGGTAGAATGTTAATCAGTGTATGGTCTTGTTAGGATATGCTTACAAAAAGAGGAGTGTAGACAATGAATAGTATGGAAAAATAGTAGAAAAGCAGCTTATTACAAAAAGATTGTGTAGGAAAAAATGTTGGTTTACAAAAACAAATTACAAAGAAATCTAA
This sequence comes from Dinomys branickii, assembly GCA_004027595.1. Classification (NCBI taxonomy): domain Eukaryota; kingdom Metazoa; phylum Chordata; class Mammalia; order Rodentia; family Dinomyidae; genus Dinomys; species Dinomys branickii. The sequence goes on along the minus strand of PVLD010009436.1, from coordinate 27,526 downwards.
TAACATGGTTACTGACAGAATTGGAAAATGCATCTGTATCTTTACCACTGAACCACAACATTAAATAGAAAATCCACTCTACTTAAAAAGTATGATTAGAAAACTATGATGGAGCTACTACTCTTAGAGTGAATACAGAGTAATTGAATTTTGCGTTCTTGAGAATATTTCTTCAGACTTGTTATTTTCATTTGAGCCAATATCACTACCCAGAGATTGCAGAGATTGCTATCTCGCTAAACTCTATTGTAAGGAATTACACCAGGCAGAGACCACACACCAGGATGTGTAAAAGCAAGGCATATGGTTTAATGCCTGTATGCAGGCAGACAGAGGGCAATAAGGCCATCTGTAGGGAACAAAGAGAAGTGGGCCTTTTTTATAGGGCTTGAAAGAAGGCAAGGGCAATTTGACATGAAGATCTTAGTAAAGACCAGTGGTCACAGTTCTCTGGAGGTTTTGTGCATCAGGGGGCAAAGTTCTTGAGGTGTCCAGTGTGAATGTCTGGGCATCTTCACATATCTGGGTGTTTTATAAGATTCTATGCTCCACTTTATCTTTTATGACATTGTTTTTTGCTGAGGGCAGCCCTGATGCTGAGCTAAGAACAATGCCTCCTCTGCCAGACAGGTTGGGAACTGGGAGAGTCCTGAGCAAATCAAGCCTCACCTTCCCATCTCTTTGTGATTATAAACAGAATGGAAAAACAGAAGGAGGAAAAGGAAGATGGGTGCCATTTCTCATAACTGCTTCCCGCATGACACAGGGGCTGAGCCAGCAGCACGGCGGGAAGGAAACCCTGGGGGCACTGTTTTACATTACAGGGAGGAAAAGAGCAACAGCTACCAGTTAGTGCTTGGTTTTTTTTTTTAATTATTATTATTGTAAAAGTAAAAGAACAAAAACATATTAACAAACAGACACAAAGTAGCATAAGAAATAGTACAATCAAAACTGATTTACAGACAAGGTGACAGGGACTCAACAATGGTTGTTGCTTTACCTATTGATAACTTCGAAGTGTATATTCATGAACACAGATACAGACATGCAAAATTGGTCAAACAATCATCTCAACAACAGAAAAAAAAAAGAAAAAAAAAGAAACTGGAAAGCATTAACAAAGAGACACAAAGTAGCACAATAACAGTATGATCAGAATTGAATTATAGAAAAAGCAACAGAAAACCAACAATAGTTGCTGCATTGCATATTGATATCTTCAAAGTGTATGCTCAGGACAACACATACAGACATACAAGATTGATCGAATAACCAGTCATCAACTATACCTTAGCATTAAGTGACACAATACAATAGTAGAACCATGTTAGCCCTCCTGCACATATGTATATACATATATACATACATACATTTTTGCCTTTTTCTTTTCTCCTTTCCCTCGTCCCATCTGTTCTTTGCTTTTGAACAGATTTCCTTCATGTCTCTTAGTATATATTCCTACCCTCAGGTTCTTGTACCAGTGACACAATACGTAGCCTGCTCATGTACCGCTGATTTATTTCACTTATGAGTATGGTTTCCAATTGTGACCATTTGCTACAAAGGCCCCAAAACTCTCTTTCTTTATAGCTGAGTAATATTCCATTATATAAAAATGCCACAGTTTTTTAACCCAGTCTTCTGTGGATGGACACTTGGGTTGCTTCCACATCTTAGCTATTACAAATTGCGCTGCTATAAACATGGGTGCACATATATCAGAGTGATATGATGTTTTCAGATCTTCTGGGAAAATACCCAGAAGGGGAATAGCTGGTTTGAATGGAACCTCTAGAACTAGTTTGCTGAGAAATCTCCAAACTGCTCTCCACAGTGGTTGCACCAGTCTGCATTCCCACCAGCAGTGTAATAGAGTCCTTATTTCTCCACAGCCTAGCCAGCATTTGTTATTGGATGATTTTTTCATACTGGCCAGTGTTACTGGGGTGAGATGAAATCTCAGTGTTGTTTTTATTTGCATTTCTCAAATGACTAAGGATGTGGAACATTTTCTCATATATTTATTTGCCATTTGTATTTCTTTATTTGAGAAGTGTGTATTCATCTCAGATGCCCATTTCTGGATTGGGTCTTTGAATTTGGACAGGTACATGTTTTTTAATTCTTTGTATCTTCTAGATAGAAGACCTTTGTCTGAGGGACAGCCAGCTAGGATTTTTTCCCAATTTGTGGGTTTTCTTTTTTCTTTGCTGGTAATTTCTTTAGATATACAAAAACTTTTCAGTACAATGAGGTTCCAATTATTGATTCTTTGTAGTGTTTCCCTTGCAGTTTCATTTTTGTTCATGAACTCACTGCCTACTCCTATGTCTTCAAGATTTTTACCTACTTTCTCTTCCAATAGATTTTGACTTTCTGTTTTAATGTTGAGGTCTGTGATCCATTTTTACCTGAGTTTGGTGCATGGTGATAGACTGGGGTCTATTTTCAGTTTTAGGCAAGAGGAGAGCCAGTTTTTCCAGCACCATTTATTAAACAGGCCTTCTTTTTTCCAGTGAGTTTGGTTGACCCCTTTGTCAAATATTAGGTAGCTGAGTGGGTTTTCCGTTACGGAATTAATTGACAAATTCAGCAGTGTAGCTAGATACAAAGTCAACACCCAAAAATCAGTAGCATTCCTATACACGAACAACAAACAGACTGAGAGAGAAATTGAGGAAACCATACCCTTTACAACAGCATCCAAAAAATTGAAATACTTAGGAATCAATCTAACAAAAAATGTGAAAGATTTATTTAGTGAAAACTACAGTACTCTGAAAAAGGAGATCGAAGAGGGTTTCAATAAATGGAAAACATACCCTGCTCATGGTTAGGAAGAACTAACATTGTGAAAATGGCCATACTACCAAAACTGTTGTACAGATTCAATGCAATTCCCATTAGACTATCGTTAGCATACCTCACAGATCTAGAGAAAATGTGCCTCAAAATCATCTGGAACCAGAAGAGACGCAGAATAGCAAAAGCAATCATGTGCAATAAGAACAAGTCAGGTGGAATCACAATCCCTGACCTGAAATTGTACTACAAAGCTACTGTAATAAAATCAACCTGGTACTGGCTAAAAACAGACCTGAGGATCAATGGAACAGACTGGAAGTTAGTGCTTGTTTGGATGCAGGCTTGTGAGATATGTGACAGGAGTTTAAAAAGGCAGGACGAAGCAAAAGAAAGATCATACAGACCAACTCTACTGCTAAGGAAAGGAACTATGAGACTCAACGCAAGACATTAGCCAAGGACTTAGACGTATGCTGTCTAATTCCTGAGGCCATTTCAGTAAGCCTTTTAGCCGCATCTCATACTAGCCTTGATTGGTTTGCGTAAGAAGAACACTCTTGTCCTATGAAGACGCATATGTCAGCTTCCTCACCCATTAAGAGATCTAAGCCTCTTCCATTTTGGAGAGTCACTGAGACCCGAGAATCAATTTGGAATTGTAAAGTGACAAAGTGTTGGGCTATCTTTTAAGTTTTTGAGATAGGTCTTGAGGCAAGAAGCGGTAGTAAGAGAGACAGATTGTCAGGTCAGCTATTCCTGTTGCCATTGCAGCAGTGATTTCCAGGTCAATAAAGAGAGGGGTTAACAGAATGGCCCTGTGCTGCCTAACCTGAGCCTTTGCTGCGACAGGCAGGCTCTGGTTTTCTGGAACTATGTGTATATCTGGGGTAAGACACAGCAGTGTAAAGCTTCCAGTCCAATGTTGGGAAGGCACAGATGAGTAGAAGTCCCGCAGAGGAGATAGATGCCTTGATTCCATGATGGGATAGGTCAGGTGATTTGTTAGTTGGCCACAGTTTTATTCTAACACAGGGGATCTGCTGTGGGAAATCTTGTAAATGAACTGCTATTGGAGTACTACAGATGATTCTAAAAGATCCCTTCCAGTTTGCCTGCAGGGATCCATAGATAAAATCTTTAATTGAAATCAATTTTATTAGCCAGGCTTTCATGATAAGGGCGAGTGTCAGCAGAAGGCAGGAGAAAGTTTGCAGCATATTGTATTTCTTTTTGGATCTGTTGTAAAACTGGGCGATTATCTTGATAGGATTGGCCTCTGGACTAAAATCAGGCTTGAGCATAAAGCTGCAGCTGTACAAAAGCTCAAATGGTATCGAGTAGATTCTCTAGAGGTGGTGAAAATTTTAAGGAGAGCAATTGGAAGGATGGAAACCCCGTTCTTGAGAAGCTGAAGTGTGAGCTCAGTGAGCGGAAACTTAATGAGGTTATTAGCCCTTTTTACCTTACTAGATGTTTGAGGTTAGTACACAGTATGAAATTCCCATTGCATACCAACTGACCCAGACACCTTCTGAATAATCTGACTAATGAAAGCTGGGCCATTACCTGACTGAACTGAGGTAAGGAGACTAAGTTGGGAGATTATATTGTTCAGGAGAGAATTAGTGGCCCTGTGTTGTCTTTTTCTTTTTTCTTTCATTTCTTTTGTGTGTGTGTGTCTTTTTGAGACAGGGTCTCACTATCCAGTTCAGGCTTCCCTTGAGCTCATTTTTGGTCCAGGCTGGTCTTGAATTTGCAACAATCCTCCTACCTCAGCCTCCCAAGTGGTGGGATTATAGGCATGTGCCACCACAACTGGCTTGAACCTTTCTCTGAACTTGTAGGAGAAGCTTCTACCCAACCAGTGACGGTGTCAACCCAGACCAAATATATCTTAACTTTCATCCCTGTGGCACTTGGGGAAGTCAATCTTGCAGTCCTGGGTTGGGGAGAAACTTTGTGCCTGGTATGTAGAAAAAGGAGGAAGTCTTAAGGAATCTTGAGGCATAATTATCTGGCACATAGAGCATTGAGTGGCAATAATTTTAAGGAAATTTATGTTCAAGGCGCCTTCAGTCATCTATGGAGGCCTGAGCTAAAATCAAAAGATGTTCCCACTCCTCAGGCAAGAGAGTAGAAGACAGAAGGATATTTAGGTCATCCCAGGTAAGATCGAAGACTGTGAGATGTACTGAAATTCCTGGATGTATTTGGTGGGCTTTGTAGGAAAGGAACCCAGACACTGACACTGACTAATCTGAGAGACATCAGACAGGGAAAATGAAACATGAACGTAAATAATTCCCTTGAGTGAAAATTGAGGAGCAGGGGTTGAGGAAAGGGGACCACACTGCAGTCCAGATTGAGTCTGGGTGGAGTTGGATGAGAGAATGTGAGGAAGTTTTGGCACAGAGGGAAACACTGGATAGAGTTGAACAGGTTTCAGGTTGACTGGGGGCTTTTCTGGAAGAGTGGCTCAGCTGCAACAGATGCTGCTGGAGGTGCCACTGGGGCAGCAGAGGACACAGAAAATTGTTCAGCTGAGGGAGTTGGAGGACACCAAGGGAAATTAGGGTCTGGAGGTCAGGGAGGAACTGGCATAGGAGGGAAGAGGAGGGGATGCTGACAGAAAGGAAAGGAAGAGAAGTTGAGAGGAACTGCTTGAAGAACAGAGTAGGGAAACTTCAGAGTATAAGGAAGGCCCAGACGTAAGCTACTTCAGACCACTTCTTTAGTCTCCAGCAGTAATTATCCAGATTTTGGGAAATGGAGATATCCAACATACCCTGGACAGGCTGCTGAGATCCACTGTCCAGCTCACATCGTGGTTACACCATATTAGAGAAAAGATCAGCCACTTGGGCTTCCGAGTGGAAGAGAGGTGGAGAGCTTTGAGGTTCCACAGAAGGCTGGCTAAGGAGATGAAGGAAGGATGGCAGATGGATGGTCCCCCACGGGAGTACAGAGAAAGGTGTGGGAGAGAGGCTGAATTTCTCAGTGGACATCTCCAGCTGGGGCCCAAAGCTGCCAAACATTAGTATAGGACCAAGGCAGATGTCACTGCTCTTGGTCAGACGCCTGAGAGAAGCCATCTTCCCGGGAGTGCTTTTAGAGATCAGCACTGGAGTTTTAAAAAGCACAACAAGCAGGGCCAAGCCTCTCTCTGACTTTATGGGGGCAAGTAAAAGGCGGTCAGGAAAGAAAAAAGAGGGGCACAGAAATGAGTGGGGGGGCTTGCTCAATCTGCAGCACTCAGTGAGATCTGGCCTGGTAGAATCAGTGTTAGCTATAGGAGCCTAGGTGTGGGGGTCTGATATCTAGCGGTCTCATCGAAGGGGGAGGAAGCTGAGGACAGAGCTTGAGATTCCCACGGATTGGGAGATTTTCCTCACTCTGCCTCCTGGATTTTGTTGCTGGATGTGAGGAATGATGAGAGACAGAGACCAATCACCAGGCTTGTGTGAAAGCAGTGAGGCATGCAATTCAATAACTGGGTGCAGGAGCAGAGCCGGGCAGTACGCCTAGCTCCCGGGACAGGCAGTACCCAAAGGGCAGAGACAGGCAGTACGCCTGGACCCTGGGAGAGGAGGTCCCAGGGCAGAGCCAGGCGATACGCCCGGCCCCTGGGAGAGGCAGTCCCCGCGGTGGAGCCGGGCAGCGTGCCCAGCCCCCCATGAAAGTGGCCCTGAAGGCTCGCCTGAGCCTCTGGACATGGATGCGCTGTATTGAGGCAGAGCCTGGCAGTTCGCTGTGTAACCATGCCTACTTGACCCAACACCGGATGGCTGAGAGGGCTTGCCAATTACAGTCTTTCAAGATGGGTTCTTCTCCAACTCCTGCCATAGCAATTTGTGAACACCCATGTATTACATAGTATAATTAGAAGCAGCCAAGTCTCTTCCCAACGGGAGAGCACAAGGGAGTAAATAAACCAAAAAGTACAGTTATTACCAATGGAAAGATGACTGAAAGGGTGGTAGAACAACGGAGATGAGGTGCAGAAAATTGATTAATCAAAAGAGCCATCATTTGTATAACAGTAACAAAGACAAAAATAACAGTATATAATATAGCACCTAGTGTCAATTCCCTACTATTTTCTCTGTAATTTACTACTTCCTTAACTGTTTTTATATTAACAAATGCAAAGATAACATTATGTGATACAACATCCAGTGTTAATTCCCCACTATCCTCTCTATAATTTAGTATTTCCTTTACTGTTTCTGTTTTAGCAAATGCAAAGAGAATATTATGTAATACAACATCCAGCACCAATTCCCTACTATCTTCTCTATAATCAGGTATTTTCTGTATTGGTTTTTGTGATATTCTGGTTTATATATCTCCATTCTTTTATCTTAAAAAAAAATAAAAACTGAGTGCAGGCAGACAGAGGTCAATAAGGCCACCAATAGGGGTTAAAAAAGTGGGCTTTTAAAATATGCCTTGAGGGGCTGGGGATGTAGCTCAGTTGAATAAGTGCTTGCCTGGCAAGTGCAAGGTCCTGAGTTCATCCCTGGTACCACAAAAAAATAATAATAAAAAAATAAAATAAAATATGCCTTGAAAGAAGACAAGGGAAATTAAGCAGGAAGATCTTAGTAAACCTCAGTGGTCAAAGTTCTCTGGATGTTTCATCCTTCAGTGGGTCAAGTCCTTGAGGCATCTGGTGTGAATGCTTCAGCATCTTCAGATGTCCAGGTGTCTTGGAAGATTCTGTGCTCCGTCTTATCTTATTACAGTGTCCTGTGAGGGAAAGAAGCTATGCTTCTGAGGTGTCTATACCAGCAAAATGATCTACATATTTCTTCTGTTAGCTGTTAAAATATCCCTGGTATTTTTCATGGACAATTTCTAAAAATCTTAAAATTTGAATACAAATGCAAAATCCTAGAACAGTCACAATCATCTTAGCAGAAAGGAAAAGTAAAGCATAAAAATTTCAAGACCAATGGAACAACAAGGGGATAAAAATTTAGAAAATCGTGGTGAGTGTAAGTCAGGTTACACAGGACTATTTGCCAAGATGGGTATATACTCAGATAATTTCAACCCAAACCAGCAAGTTTCAGAGCAGACCAGTTTCAAAACTGTCCTACAAGAGTGAAACATTTTATCATGAATGAGTTTTAGTTTAGGGAAGTCATAATTAGTTTTGCTTCATGCCTTTTCCTGTTCTCTGTCTTATAAACCTTGGTGTTCCTATTCCTCTTCAGTAGCAGCCTGTACCTTACTTTTCTTAAATAGTATGAAATTTGCTGCTAAGCACAAAAATAAACACTTGAAAGTGATTTTAACTATCAGTTCTTGAGAGGAAATAAACCCTTTTGATAAACACAAGTTTATGATCTAACTGTACTCAAAACAATAAATTACTGACCAGGTTGGATTCGCTGTAGTTTGTTTCTGTTGAGAAGCATAACTAGCCATGAATGGCTCAAGCAGGTCCATATTCTTGTCTCCTCCCATGTCATCTGGATTGTGTTAGCAGCTAACAAGCTTGTGATCTGTCTCCAACTTATTAATTGAGTTGCATTTTTTGAAGATGCCATCAGTGTTCTACTGACCTTGACAAAACTTCAGACAAGTTGTTAACTCACTCTCAGTCACTGACCATATTTTTGGTTTCTTAGAGCACTTACTTTAGCCGTTTTGCAATTACAAATTCTTTCATTGCTCCTTTGATATATAAATATCCTTTTAGTTTCTTGCAACTTTTCAAACAGAGGACTATCTTTTTCAAGGGCTTAGGAAACATTTCCTTTTTTTTGGAAAGGAAGTCATTAAGGAAAAGAGTTACAGGGGAAAACAAACCCTATAGCTATAGGTGTTCTTAGCTAACATAAAAAAAAAAAAATCACCATTTTGAGTCTTTTTAGCCTACCCCTAGAATGGCTGTTGAGTCAGATCTGACAGAAGACACTGTATGGTTTGGATCTTGAATGTTCTCCCAAAGCCTCATGTGTTCAGAGGTGGAGCTTATGGAATGCCTTTGGTTTATTTAGAAACTACTGCTGACCTGCTCTTAGGAGGTGAGCCTGGCCCAGGTGCAGGTCCTTGAGGGCGTGGCCCAGAAGGGTGTGCCTAGCTCCTTGGCCTTTCTGTTCTCTCTACTTCCTGGCCACTAGGACATGGGTGTTACTCCTACACCTACCCCTCTGCCATGCCGTTTCTTCTCCAAGCCAACCAAGCACATAAGCATGCGGCAAAATAAACCTCTGCTTTTTTAAGTGCACAAACTGAGGATAGTGTCTCAATGAAGAGAAAGTAACTATGAAAATTGGCATTTTAAAAATGATCACTAATTTTGAAAACCACACAGCTAGGAAAAACATTTTAGTTGCCCCGTGGTTTTCCTGTAGATTGGGCTTCTGGCTGAAGTCAAACAATAGGCTAAAAATTATTTTCCAGTTCGTGTTCTATCACATTTTCCTCTGGGAAAAAGTGACTTTTTCTTTCCACTGGTCCTCCAGTGAAAAGTTCTCTTGTGATATTCCTCTGCTCTCTGTGGAAAATATGCCTCGTGGAGCCTAATAAGTAACGTGTAAATAACTGTTTTTCCTCCAAAAAGGGGAGTAAAAGACGCAAGTCCTAAGAAATGTCTGTTCAGTCAATTTTCTTTAGATTTACAGAACCCATGATATCTGATTATCTATGTTTAACAGCAATTTGTGTCACCCAAAGTAGACCACCTAAAATTTATAGTGACCTGGGAAGGTACAACTGCCTCAGTGCCTTCCTTCCTGATATGGCCCCCACCACCAACACACACAGGCCTCTCTGGATATGTCTTCCCCTGCGAGTCCTAGGAAGACAAACTTTGGCAACAGCAGCTTCCGTCTTTTCAGTTCGCTAGCTTTTCAAATAAACATACTGTCTTACCACAATCACTTGTCTTTAAGTCACTAGCTTTCTGTAGTGATGGTCAATAGGGGTTCACCTTCCAAACACTGTCAATTAGATACACAGTTGGCCTCATAGCATCGCCCAACTGCACTTTGAATACCTTCTAGCACTGTTGATTCCTCTTAGCTCATCTCAGCATTTAAAAGGCCTCTTTTCTTGGTTTCACTGAGATTTAGTTATTATTACTCACCTACTGAAAGGCTTGAATATATGTTTTCTTTGACTTTTTATGGTCTGGTACAATTTTATTCTAATAGATTTCATTACAAGTTCATAATACAGCTGCCCATTCCTATGCATGTCCCCTGCATTTGTGCTTTCAAACTACAGATAGAAATTTGATGGGAGAACACAAGCTGTGGTGATGAAGAAGACTGACTGTACTCTTATGTGTTTTTTGCTTCCACGCTTCCTGGAGAAATTATTCTGAACATAATTTCCATTAAGATCAACTCCTTTCCGTGGTATATTCTGTGGCCCCTCTGCAAAAGTGGCAATGGAGTTCTCGAATTCAAAAGTATTTGAAATCCATTTTTAATGGTCCCATAAAGCATATTTTGTTATTGTTGTTGCTGCTGCTGTTGGCTTTGTTCTTTATGTACTTGCCACATTTATCAGGACTAAAAAGAGTTTGCAGAGGAAGTTCATTCAACATGCCCTTGGTATTTCTTTCTTAAAAAAGTACACAGAATGCAGTAAATGTTGAAGGTTTAAGAGTCCTTATAGCAAGTTTTTTTTCTTTTTAAAAGCTGCTGGAAGTTGAATGTAATTTCTGCTGTATATTACTAGCTATATGTGAGTCAAAAAACAGCCCTTGCTATAAGGAAATGAAAGTTTATTGACCCAATATTGTTAGTACATGAGGTTAAGAAATAGATTATGATTAGCTTTGGGTTAGTCAAACCAAGATGTGATTTAATGTTGTTACTTATGCTATCAGTCTTTTATAGCATAGTTGGCACTAAAAGATGTACATTTTAACTGTACATTTTAAGAAACTTTTATGTACATTATATATGTATTCATGTAAATTCTGCCATAATTTTTATTTTAAATAAATATAATTTTTTAAAAAGATTTGAGGCTCAGTAATTAAAATCTATAGATTGAAATCCATTCTCTAAGATTAAATCTATACAGCTAAAAACGGCAGTTATATAACTGATATATAGTTTTATCTTTTGGTATTGTTTATTTTTTTCAATGATGGAGATTAAACTTAAGGCCTTACTCATGCTAGGGGGCGGTTTACCCCTAGCAGCATCTCCAACCCTAGATATTTAAGTTGAGGACTTGTACTTGTGACAGACTTAAAAAATAATAAATATACTTTTATCTTAATTTTAAACAGTTTTTCTAATATTTACATGAGTGATTCATTCTTGTCCTGTCTCCTCCATAGTATCTGTAGTCAACATACACGCACTACAAAACTACACTTTAGATGCAATACTACTCCTTCACTGTTTTAAAAAGTTAAAGTGTGAAATGGTTGAGGGAAGTTTTGCTTTGTTTTATTCTCGCACTGCTGTCAATAAGACTATGCAGTTGGTGTTGTCAGGTTTGAGTGTCTTATGGAATTCCCAGTACTGCTTATAAATCTTTCATAAAAAAGGAAAAATACTTGACTTCATGAAAAACAGTCATTTTAACTTGCAACGTACAAGATAAGTAAATAAGTACATTCTGACACTTCTTGTGCAAAAATTAATTTTTGGCATGAAAATTACTCCAAGCAAATTTATGAGCATAAAAGATTCTAATTATTTTAATATAATTGGTTGCATAAATGTGGAAGTTGAAGAATATCTGATATAATAAAATGACCATTTAACATATCAGTGCATTTACTTTTATTATGGACATGGATTCTCTTTTATAACCTCAGGAATGAAGCTTTCTTTCATATGTTGCCCCATCATAGGTTAGACTATTCATTATTTTAAAAATACATGAAAGATATATTTTAAAAATGCCCCTGGAACTATCTCTACAAGTTTATATAAAATCAACATTGATACTCTAAGACAATACTTTATTCAATAAATTGGCCCAATGCTGGAAATTGTAGCCTTGGTGATGTTTTATAAAGGAGTCTGTGGCATAGGCAACTTCTTGCGGCACCACTGAATTTATAAGACACAGATGCTGATATTTTGTCAAAGACTAGAGTAATATTTGGCCATCAGGTATGACCTCTGTGAACGTGTAATATCAGGAGACATCCAAAGAACATTCATGGTCAGTTCCTTTTAGTTAAGCAAGAGCTTGACAAAATATTTCCTTATATTAAATTGTTAGACTATGCACCTGAAAACCTGTGCAAAATTAGGCTGGGGATGGAAATAGTATTAGAAGAACACTGAGTTTATTCAAAATGGCAATCCTTAATTAAAAACCAGCAAATGACAAACAGACATTACCAAACATAAATTATACTTTTGTTTTCATTTTATGATGAATTCTAAACTTAAGCTTTTGATTAGAAAAGATATGTAAGGTCTACCTTTTCTTTTTGCTCTCTCATTTTCCTTCAAATTAAACTTATTTAAATTAAAATTATTAAAATTAAAATTATTTTCAAATCCTGAAAATAGACTATAGGTAAAACTTCCAGCAATTTCAATCTTATAAACACTTTCTTTTTTTGTGAGAAACCACTTTGAAGGTAATAATATGTAACATAGCAACTATTGTTAATATTCTATCACCTTGTTTTGAAATTCTGTATTGTTTTTATTGTTTGTCATTGTTTTGTGTTTGACTTTCTGTTCATAAACGCTTTCAAGTAATGTTTATTTCTTACAATAATGGACAAAAATGAATGTGAAAGAATACATATTGTCAAACTAGATATTCTTTTTAGCCAGTCAACTCCTTTGTATGTTTGTCACAATTACAGTTTTTTGAGTTATAATCCACAAACTGAAAATTGCTGAAATTGGCCTTGACAGGCCCAGCTAATTGGCTCCCAAGGAGCCCTTATGTTTTACCTGGTGAACCGTCCATGAAGTACACAGCTACTTGTCCAAACTATGCACAGAGCTAATTATAAAGCAGCAGGAGATATCACATGGTAATAGGCCATGCTCTGTTACTGGTACACAATAATTCAATATTCAAGTCATCAATTATAGTACTCTTGCTACCTTGAAGAAAATGCTATCATGCAGGAATGATTACTGGGGGACCCTGTCTGAGTAGAAACTGTGCTATTTCTTATTGCTTTAAATGACTAACTCTTTTGACTTTTCCTAAGAGATTAGAAATCCTGTCTAGTTACCAAATATAAAACAAAATAAAATGAAATAAATCAAATTGAAAACAAAGAAGACCTCCCTGTGGTCCACTGAAAGAAAAAATATATAGTAATTCAAATGAGTGTTAGAGCTTAATTTTATCCTTTGTAATTTACTATTCTCTAATTCATGGATTGACCCTCTAATTTATAAGCAATTTCAGGATATATTAAAATATCATTATTTTTAAGTTTATTTTAATAGATATTTATGCAGTAACTATGCAAAGAGAAAATATGTCACTATTATCATCCTTTCAAGATTCTATTCACACAGAAGTGCTCAGCTTTAGCATAGGGAATTGTCTGTAAATAACATTAATAAACAAAGCTTGACTTATTCCAGGCTAACTAAAAGAAGTTTCTCTAATTACTTAATTGTCTTCTCCGGACAATTTATTTTTTAATCAGGGTTAGTCCTGCACAGAACTTGTTTGGTCTTGGTTTGGGGTCATTAATTCTGATCTGCTCTTGTCTTAGATGAAAACTCTTCTAATTAGGCACCGTTTTTAAAGTTCTTGTCTTCCACTTATTTAAAATATGTTTTAAAATTTCTTCAATTTGATTATAAAACAAAGCACAAATGTTTCATGGTATTTTAAAAATATTCAGTCACTAACATAGGGCTTTTTTTCTTTAATCCTTACCTGTTTTATCAGTATTAGAATCTCTATTTTGCTTTGTTTGGAACTCAGTAGGGAGTATAAATAAAGATGAAGTGACATTCAAAATGCATTGGAAAACTACTTCATAGGTTTTATTTACAATGAAATAAATACTTTATGTCAGAAATCTGATTGAATCTGAAATATTACCCATCTACTTCTGTTCAGAAAGTTCAAAATGAATCCAAAATCAAAACACATCACGTATATATTAGTTTTCCCTGTACATCTTTTTGCTGTATAAATGTAAGTTTTGCAGAAAATCTCAGCAAGTTTTACTTATTCGCCTATTAGCAGTACATATCCTTGTCGGTACTACATACTTCCTTGTGTGACTAAAAAATAGCACTTAAAAGTAGAAACAATTTCTATGGTCATGGATTAGATTGCTGTAAACTCTATAATTTAAACTTGTTATTTTATGGATATTTTATTTGAGTATTTCTAAAGCAGGTACTCATTTGGAAGCTAAATTTCATCAAAGTTGGCAGCATAGGTGATAATTATTCACTATATGGCTTCAGGTATTAAAATATCAATAGAGGTTTAAAGTGGTTTTTTTGTTTGTTTGTATTGTTTTGTTTTGGTATTAAGAACAGAACTCGGGACCTTGCGTTTGCCAGGTAGGCACTTGTGCCACTGAGCTATATCCGTGGTTAAAGTTACACATTTATGATTCATTGTTTAATTTCTCTTTATACCGATTGTTAAAATAGTGGTTGGAAGTTGTCCACCATTTGCAATTTAAATATGTTTACAAATTTTCAGTAGAGATATAACTTTTTTCAGTTGTTTGAAAGAAATAGGAGGCATTTGTACTTGATTTATATATTTATATAATGTGAGTTACCATCCACACAATTGTGCTTATTGAACACATACGTCCGTTGTTATTTGGAAAAAAATACAAAATATAATATGTATGCTATTGTCAAAAACTAATAATATATCCTTGGCCAAGATATTTGAAGCCTTTTCATCAACTCATAATGATTTAATTTGGTTAACAGTAAAAAGAATTCACAATTTATTTTTATCTTACCACACTATTACTCTCTATGAATTATCAAACTAAAATATACAAAAAATGAATGTATAAAATGTGTTTGAATATTGGTAATATCTATTGACAAATGTTTTTCTTCATAAAAGAGAAAGAGATAATACAGGATATGTTTTAAAGTACGGTTGAAACATAATGCCATGGCTGTTATTGGTTACCCAAAACCAAAGTGAAGAAATATACCAGTTGGACAAATTAGCAACTAGATGTAGAAATTAATCAATATTTATTCTCCTCATTCCATTGCACTTAACTCTACTTAACCTCATTCCATTGCACTCAATTGCTACCAGTTGTACAATTAATATCTCAAAGCCTCCATCCGTCTTGTATAACAAAATTTCTGCCATTGCCCTTCAGATATATCAGCAAATTTTTTCTCCCAATGAACAGAAATGTCTATAAGTGCTATTAGTTTTATGCTCCCCTTGATACATACATTTTTGTCACTCTCCCTTTTTCTAATTGTTTCTTAACTTGAATAGACATTCATATTCTATTTTTCCAAATGAAAGACAAAAGAGTTTAATGTTGTTTATGTTAAAATTTCTCTGTTTATCATAATTTTGTAGGCTTTACATAAATTCTAGCAGGTAGCTATATAAATGATAATGCATATATATGTAATAGAAACCACTGATCTAATCAGTAGCGGGGATTAAATTTGCTTTACACTAATTTACATGAAACTCATTGTAAATAAAATTGCATGTACATATTCAGAGATCAGTAATTTTTCCATTTGAAAACGATTTCCTTAAACCTTGGCATATTTTGGAAAATTGATTTATAAGATAGAGATCATCAGTCATTTATGAAGACACTGTATTTGAAAATAATATAAGTAATCTCTGTCAGCTCTTTTTCTCATCAGAAGTAGCTGTAATAGTATAAGTACTTGAAGATTTCAGTTATGGGTTCAATGAAATTGGAATATTTCCCTAAAAAGCAGGATGCAAAACAGGACTTTGATAATTTTCTCTGTTCAGGAGAATTGCATATCCTTTCATAAAATACTTCCTGTGTAGTTTATGCAATTCAAGATTCTGTAACATAAGAACATACTTCCATGTTTGATATTTTCCAAAAGAGTTCTTTCTACAGATATACAAATTAAAGAATAGATCTTCATTTATGTTTATTCTAATTTACTGAAAAAGTATTTCATAAACAAAATTTTAAAACCAATATCAATTCATTCTTAAAAATCTGAAGATATGTTTTTTCATAAAATACCCTGAAATAAATGTGAGCAAAATTTGATACATACTTTTCAATTTAAAATAATCATATACTTTTTCTGAATTTCATACTTTCTCCCTCAGTATATATTTATTTCCTGTGAGGTTTTGAGATAAAACAGTGGGGCTGGGGATATAGCTCAGTGGAATAAGCGCCTGCCTAGCAAGTGCAGGGTCCTGAGTTCGATCCCCAGTACTGCACAAAAAAAAAAAAAAAAAGAGATAAAACAGTCGTGATGCCATCATGTCCATTAAATTCTCGAATTTATACCTACACTTAAATTTCCTCTAACAATAATGAATTAGAAATAAGTAATAAGATGTCTTTTTGAACTATATTTGAGAATCCTCCAGTAAACTGAGAATAATAATGATTGAGTTTGATGTGGTTGCCACAGAGCATAGACGGTATACGATTTTGTATAGGGAGGACCATCATATTCTTTGCCTCAGCTTGACGCAAACTGACATCATGCACCTGAAGCAACAGGAAATTTGCAATTTGAATTATTTTTTGACTCTAATGTGGACAGTGAAGTATTTATTCTGATTCCTGACTCACAACTTTTGAAAATAAATTATTTTAAATGGCATTTATGAAATTCTCAGTAATGCATTGATACACATTGATGTACAATGCTCATATCGGACAGGGTGTTTAGGACAGTGTAAACCTTAGCATGAGTTCCCCTTACCGATAATGCTACAGTGTGTTATGAAAAGAGAAAGCAGCTGAACAATGTAAGACCATTTACATAAAAATATGCAAAAAGAATGAAAAAGTATATATTGCCATTGTTCAGTTGGAATTTACTTCTCTGCTTGTAAGCGAGACAGAAAGCATTTTCACAGGTAAAGGAAGCTCCCATTAAATTATGCATACGTAGTGTGCGTAATGTATGCAGTAATGCTTGGCAGTTTATTTTATAAATGCATTCATAAAAATAGGAAATGATAATAAAGGCATAAAAAGAAGCACTGCATTCCTTTCCACTCACACCTTCCCTTCCATGAAGAAAACATAATTTTATACCCTTCACATAGTTTTTTTGATATCATTGTGGCTGTCAGTATAAAATGTGAACATCATATAAATACACAGCTATGTACTTATTTATCTACACATTGTTTCTAGTAGTGTGGAATCATGTGGGGTAATCTGCATATCAAATTATGGAGTCAAAGACTATCTTCCCCTTTACAAACTTATGTGTTTTATTATTTTTTGCTCATGTTCCCACTTTACTTAGGACTTATGTTAATGAGTGGAAGACATAGGGCCTAATTCCTGAGGTAAACAGCAGTCTATTTCCCTTGAAATTATGGTGTGTCCTGGTAAATATTAAAACTGTTTTTCTAATTAGGACTGTTACTTATTCCTTTTGGTTGAAATATTTTAAAATGATAGTATATTTTTTCAAAATACACACATACTCATTTTCTTTCCAACTCTTAATAGCATAAATATTAAATTGCTTGAATTGTGGATGTTTTACCAAGATGTATTTCTAAAATTGAACACAAATAGGACATGTTGCATTATCATTTCCATGTCGTGCCTGCGTTTGGTATTCTTAGTACAGTAACCAATGAATGCATTTCTCTGTGTGGTTTTGACAACTTTTGCAGAAAAGAGTAATGACCTGTTAAAATGTATTTGGAGCTATTTTTTTTTTTTAATATTCTGTAACCTTTATTTTCACTAAACTTTCCCATTTCAAGAGTGATGAGCTGTCTTGGAACTGCGTCTTATATGGAGTCAGAGATTCAAATTTAATACTTCTAGTGCTGGAGATGTTTACAATGATGCTTCCTTCTATAATTTTCATTTTAGTAATTAAGTGCCTGCTTTCACCTTTTGTTTTAAGACTGATGAATGCTTTCACATTTTTATTATATTTTAAAATTTCATCGTTTAGGGCTTTAATATTCTTTGTCTAAGTTTCCTTCACTTTGTTTTTGTTTATGTTTTTGACATAGATATATGAAGTTCTAATCTGATTGTAGATTTCTGTTTTTCCTTATTTGCCATGGTTTCTGCTTTCTATATGTTGGTAACAAAAACATACATCAAATCCTAAAATTGTTACATATTCATCCTAAAATATTTTTGAAATGTCTATTTGTTCTTGTTATAAAATCTCTGTATATTTTATAATAATATCTAAACAATGTTTAGGTTCATTTTTGCAGACTATAAATTTTTCTTCTGTTTACTATTTTACTATTTTTTACGAAGTATTTATTTTATTCACTGTACACTTTAATTTTGTTTGTATCCAATCAGACATTATCAATTTTTAAATTGAACTATGGGATTTTCTATGATCAGAATGGCTTGTTTCTTCTATAACTATATGTGAAATCCTGAATCCCAAGGGTGGATATTATGAGGTGTGTAGTATTTTGGAGTTTTTTTTTTTTTTATTTAACTGATAAGAGTTTATGTAGAGGAAGTCAACAAAAATTCTCCTTAGATAATGAATCTTTTTTTAAATCTTGGCCTTCCTGATCCTCAAGATGTGATAGGTAAATGGTAAATTTTGCTGATTTTTAAGCCACAGTGCTGATGCATTTTGTTAAAGGAGCTTGAATAACCTAAAATGTGACCCATTCTTTTTCACAGTAATCAGCAATATTTGCAGTTTATATTTAACATGCTACTGTCTTTATTTTCCTTTATAGTTTGTATTTTTCTCCCACCACTTTGCTTTTTGTATTGTTGTGGTTGATCATTTTCTCATTTCTTGTTTTCTTTTATAGAGAAGATAGTAGGAAATCAGTATTGGATGCTGTATAACGTAACGTTATCTTCACATTTGTTAAAACAAAAACAATAAAGGAAATACCGACTTACAGTGAAGATAGTAGGGAATCATCACTGGATGTTGTATTACGTAGTGTTATCTTTGCATTTGTTAACACAAAAACAATAAAGGAAATACCAAATTACAGAGAAAATAGTAGGGAGTTAACACTGGATACTGTATTATAGAATGTTATCTCCGTCTTTGTTACTCAGTTACATAGATGATGGCCTGTTCAGTTAATCATTTTCTTCCACTTCATCTCCGTTGTTCTACCACCCTATCAGTGGTCTTCCCACTGGTATTAACTGTGCTTTTTGGTTTATTTACTCCCTCATGCTCACACTTTGGGAAGAGACTTGGCTGCTTCTAATTATGCTGTATAATAAGTGAGTGTACACAAATTGCTACGGCAGGCAGTGGAGAAGCACTCTTTAGCAAACCCTCATTGCCATCCAGTGTCCGGTCAAGTAGGCGGGGTTACACAGTGAACTGCCAGGCTTTGATGGCATGTCTGCGTCTGTAGGCTCAGGCAAGTCTTCTTAGTTGTCCCGCACTTGACACATCCCACCTGGGGCTAGGGGCATGGAGCACCAGGGGCACACCCTGCTGGGGGCCGAGAGCGGGGCATGCCAGGGGCACACCCCACTGGGGACCAGACAGGGGTGCAGAGCACCGGGGAGTGCCCTGCCTGGGGCGGGGAGGGGGGGAGTGCCGGCGGCACGCCCCACCAGGGGCCAGGGGTGCAGAGCGTCAGGGGCACGCTCCACCGGGGAGTCAGAGTCACGGAGCGCTGGTGGCTCTCCCCACTGGGGGCCAGGGCACAGAGCATCAGGGGCACGCCCTGGCAGAAGCTAGGGGCACGGAGCATCAGGGACACACCCCGCTGGGGGTTGGGGGTGCAGAGCGCTGGTGGCTTGCCCCACTGGGGGCTCAGGCATGCCCGGCTCTCAGGGCCCTCTCCCGAGTCCAATCTGTGCCCATGGTATTGTCCCCACGGATTCCCAGACTCCACCTCTACACCGCTCTGCGGGAGGCCCAGTCTAGGTCTTCAGGGCTCTCATGCAACCTGAAGGGAGGCCCCTCCCCCATGTCCTCCTTCATGCCTCCTATGACATTTTGGAGACTATCCCCACCCAGCTAGAGAGGCGGGTTTACACCCTAGTTGCTTGTCTTTGCCTCATCCCACCTCTCTTGATCTCGCTGGGCATTGGGTTTACTTATGATATTGGGCACAAGGGGCGTGAGTTCTCCTCCACGTGTGCTCACTTGGTAGTCCATGGTGTGTACTGGGTTTAGTTAATAGTTCTTGGAAAGAATTGGAGGATTTTCTTGGGTCTGCTGTGTAGAGTATGTTGTCTCTCAGGTTCTAGGACTCCCACTTTTTGTGTAATTTGACGCTATGGGTTTGTACCTTTTTCATATATGCAAGCCATATGGAGTCTCTCTTGATGCTCGTATTAGTATTTTAGGCTGAGTACTGAAGCCCATTGACTCAGCCTTTTGTTGTCAAGATCACATTGTGAATGTTCAGGCCACCAAGACTCACATTGCTAGGAGAGGGAGTCAGGGTGAGAGCTGAAAACCAGTAATTCAGCTCATGCTTTCTGTCTGGTTTTGGAGTGAGCAGGCCATGGGGCCGTGTAGCCCGTCTCCCTCTGCAGCTCACTCTTTCTGTTATGCTCCAGCTCCCATATGTTTTTTGACTGGATCCCTGGGAATTACTGTGGTCCTGGGGTCGCTTCCACTATTTTCTGCTACTCTCATTTCTTGCTTTAAAAACTTCCTAAGGTGGAACTGCAGAGCTCATTTAATACAAATAGGCCTTTCCATAATACATTTGTAGTTTTTTTTTTCCTGCATTTAATTTGTTTTACTTTCTTCATGGGAAGATAAATGTTGTTGAACAATTTTATATTAGTTCTCATTTTTTATTTTAAAAAGAAAAAACAAGAAAATGATACAGAATTTCAAAACAAGATGATAGGAAATTAACAATGGTTATTAGATTGCATATGGTTATCTTCAAAATAGATGCTCATATTCTAAGATGCAGGCATGCAAAATTGATCAAACAATATAAGCACTAACAGTTCATTTAAAAAATTAATAGAAATTAATAATACAATTATCTTAGCTATCTTGTGTGTGTGTATGTGTTTTTATATTTTCCTTTCCTTCTTTTCTCTATCTTTCCAGTTCATCTTTCCTTTTGAATAGTTCCTTTCTCTTTCACAATATCTATTGTGACCTTTGGATCTAAATGACTCTTAAAGTTTCTAACACTGAGGAGACCATAATTTACATGTGAGTTTGCTTTATTTCACTTACACGTATGTCTCCAGTTGTATCCATTTATCTATAAAAACCTCGAGTTTATCTTTCTTTATAACTGAGTAGTACTCCATTGTATAAAACTACTGCATTTTGACTGTATAATTTTCTGACATTGTTTTACTGTTACTTTTGATTATTTTAACCTACCTTTTCCTTATTTTTCTGTTGGCATTTGACATTCTTATTATAATGTTTTTATTATGTTTATGGCTTTGTCATATTTTTAAAGGAATTTTCTCTTTAAATATTTTATGCAAGACATTTTATTCCACATTCTAATTATGATTTATATATGCATATATTTATGCATAGCACATATTCATATTTTAAAATTTTCTTGACTTTTCTCTCCTGTGTTGCAATCTAGATTATTGTTGATATTCTTCAGATTTGTAATTATTTAATATGTGTAATAATTTCAGTTCTAATCTGTCAATTGCTGTGTATGAGGGTGTTGCAGAACACTTGGGATAGCGCAGAAATGTGTTATTTGTAATATTTTTAGTACTAAGTATATTATATAATAGTTTTAAAGTATTTTAAAAATAGCCTAGAGTGAAGAGTATTGATTTCAAGTTTTAGACTGGTGATTATGTCTTACAATATTGTAATAAAGGGAAACAAATGTAATTCTTGATTCTGTTTAACATTCCTTCTTAGCAATTTTTTCTATCGCTCAGTAAGCTCAGGGATGTGAAGCTCTGCAACTTCTCAGTCCCTGGAGGATATAAGAGAAAAATTTTATTTTGTAATTACAATTTCAAAACTATTTTTTCAATCAATTCTCGATACCTAATTATATGAGGCTCATATTTCAATATCATTTAATACATCTATTTTGAAGATAAACAAATATTTTTCAATATGTTTTTAGTGTTGGATAGGTTTTAACTTTTTCTTTTTTCATAATAACTATTATTAAGCTAAAATATAACCAGAATTCCATTACTTAAATAGAACTAAAATTTAATGAAAAGTAAAACCTTATTGTTCTAGCAACATTTTTTTCATATTTTTAATTTTTTCTGATTCTGCTCTATTTTTTAGTCAAGGGAAAGTTTAAGGAAAATAATTTAAGCTCAAAAGTCATACATTTCCATGTACTTTATCTCCAGAAGGAACACAAGCAAATAACAAAACTAAAAAAGAAAAAGGTGAAATCCTGAAATCTGTAGATCAATAGAGTTACTAGGATATATATATATACATATAAAGGAAAATTATGCTATGTCATCATAAATTTAAAATATGTTTATATTAATACAGGAACACAATCTGCTAAAGATATAGTTAAAACTCTTGCAGACATAGGTTTAGGCAAATACTTTATGAATAAAACCTCAGTTGTGTAAGAAATATTACAAAGAATTAACCAGTGGAATCATATCAAATTTAAAAACTCATGCACTGCAAAGGAAAGCACCAGAGACTTCTGGGAAGATGGCGACCAGATGAACAGCAAAAGAAAGATCCACCCTGATAGAGAGCTCCAGCTCGAGACAGGCTTGGCACGCACGAGTGCTGAGACCGCGGCTGCAAAGTTCAAACTGAACATGTTGCTCTGCGCAGCCTGGGCTGTGGCAGGCTTGCCCAACTTGCCGCAGTGAGGCGCAGGTGGGCCCGTAGCAACAGGTGCCTGAGGTGCTCGGCGTGGAGCACGGGCAGCAGGTTGGCCGGGTCCATGGGCCCCGAGGGCACCTGCTGCGGGACAGATCTTCCCGCCTCCCGACCCTGCGTGGCTCGCCAGTGGCTGTGGCCAGAAATTGGCTGTTTGGTGGCTGCAGCACGGGGCGGACTCGGAGCCCATGGTCCTCGGGCAGGCTGCGCTAATCTGGCCTGCAGACCAGGGTGCCGCTCCAGTCCCCATCCCCGCTGCCAGCTCCATCCTTGGCCTGCAACCCACGGGCACTGAGGCAGCTGCAATTGGCGACACCTGTGAGAGTGCTGAGGAGACAGAGAAGCACCGGGGAGCAGCGGATTGCGGGCAAAGCAAGAAATATTAGCACTTTGGGACCTTCCTGCCTGCACGGATTCCGGGATGGGTGAGCTGGTTGTGCGCCCCAACCGACCAGATCACTGAGTGGGGAAGGAGCTCGGCCCCCATGACTGCAGGGACCCCTGGACGGGCGGGGGAGCTGTTTACGTGCCCTGACCAGGTCTCTGGGTAGGGAGAAGCTCAGCCCACAAAGCAGCATCTGAGTAGCCTTTTGAGCGGAACTCTTAGCAGAAAGATTAAGGGACATTCCCCCGAAGAGAAGGAGCCATTGGAGCAGCCTTTGCAACGGACCTTTGCCTAGTGAACTGACTGGGTAATTTATAGCTCAATAGTTTGAAACTGATATCCAAAAATGGGAAGACAGAAGAAGAAAATGCAGTCTCAGAACTCAACCCCACCCAGAACAAGTCCTGGATGTGAGGATATAGGGGAACCAGGAAGCCACATACCTGCAAGTTCTGAAACGATTGCATTCGAAATAAAGAAACATCTCCATCAGGCCATAGAAGAGATTAAAGAAGAAATAAGCCACATACCTGCAATTTATGAAACAATTATGTCCGAAGTAACAAAACAACGCCAGCAGGACATAGAACAGATTAAAGCAGAAATTAGTCACATACCTGCAATCCTGGAAATGATGACATCCGAAGTAAAGAAACAACTACATCAGACCACAAAACACATTAAAGTAGAAATAATCTCTCAGACAGAAAATGAACTGAAAAGCATAATGGAAGAAATGTTCTTTTTTTTTTTGTTTTGTTTCTTTTTTTTTATTTTTTTTTTTTGCGGTACTGGGGATTGAACTCAGGACCCTGCGCTTGCTAGGCAAGCGATTATTCCACTGAGCTATATCCCCAGCCCGGAAGAAATGTTCTGCACACAAAGAGAAGAAATAGATAAAAGAATAGAAGAAAATAGGAAACAAATGGAAACGTTACAAGGGCAAATTAGGAATGAATTACCACGAATGAAACAGATCCAAAGAGATGGCCAGGAAATAAAAACTTCCATTGAAATCTGGCAAAACCACTTAAATGAAGCCGAAGATAGAATTTCAGATCTTGAAGACAGCATGGCAACTAATGAATGTGAAAGGAAGGATCTCATAAAATCATCAAGGATGCAAGAAAAATAAATCCAACAGCTGCAAGATAAGGGAAAAATAAATAATATTCGAGTAATAGGAGTTAGTGAAACAGCAGGAGACAACTCAAATGATACAAAAATAATATTTGCAGAAATAATAGCAGAAAATTTCCCAAACATGGTAAAAGATACTGAAGTACAGTAAATCAAGGCATATAGAAACCCAACGATCCATAACCCAAAGAAAAAAACACACAGACATATCAGAGTCAAAATCACAGATATCCAGCAAAAGAACACAATATTAAAAGCTGCTAGAGAAAAGAAACAGATCACCTATAAAGGAAAGCCCATAAGAATCACAGCAGACTTCTCAACGGAAACCATGAAATCAAGAAGAGTTTGGAGTGAGATATTACAGAATCTGAGACAAAACAACTTCCATCCCAGACTGATGTATCCTGCAAAACTATCCTTCAAATTCAATGGAGAAATAAAATATTACCACGACAAAGAACAACTGAAGAACTTCATGAGTACCAAACCAGCATTGCAAAAAGCATTAAAAATATTCAAAACAGAGAAAAAAGTGACCACAATCCCAAGAATAACAATAGAAATAAACCCTCACAGAGAACAAGTAAGTAAACAGACAGCAAAAGAAGGAAAACAACAAGTAAATAACATGAGTAGAATAAGCCAACATATAACCATTATAATCATTAATGTAAGTGGCCTCAATTCACCAGTCAAAAGGAAAAGATTGGCAGAGTGGATTAAGGAACACAATCCAATGATATGCTGTATACAGGAAACATATTTTACTCAAGAGGAAATCCACAGGCTTAAAGTTAAAGGATGGAAAACAATTCTTCAAGCAACAGGTCCCCAGAAAAAAGCAGGGGTAGCTGTTATGTTTGCAGACAATGGAAACTTCAAACCAAAAACTATCAAAAGAGATGAAGAAGGCCATTACCTACTAATTAGGGGAAAGCTGCAAGAGGAAGAAGTAATAATCCTAAACATTTATGCACCAAATAATGGAGCAACAAACTTTACAAGTCAAATCTTAACAGACGTGAAAAATCAAATAACTAATAACGGTATTGTAATAGGGGACCTAAACACCCCTCTGAAGCAAAGAGACAGGTCAACTGGACAGAAACTCAGCAAAGAAATAACAGACCTGAACCAAAAGTGGGAACAAATGGACTTAGTAGATGTATACAGAGTGTTCCACCCCACAATATAAGAATACACATTTTTCTCAGCTGCACATGGGGCTTTCTCTAAAATTCACCACATTCTATCTCATAAAGCATATTTACCTAAATGCAAAAGAATTGAAATTATCTCAGGCATATTATCGGACCACAGTGCAATGAAATTGGAAATTAACGACAAAGAGAACTCCAGAAACTGCATAAACGCTTGGAAATTAGATAACAACCTCCTGAACAACCAATGGGTCACAGAAGAAATTAAAGAAGAAATTTTAAAATATCTACAAATAAATGAAAATGCAAGTACAACCTACCGGAATCAGTGGGATGCAATGAAAGCAATCCTCAGAGGGAAATTTATAGCAATGAACTCATATACAAAGAAAACAGAAAGAGAGCAAATAAATAGCTTAATGCTATACCTCAAACTCTTAGAAAAAGAGCAACAAGCCAAACCAAAAGCCCAAAGAAGGGAGGAGACTATAAAACTCAGGGCAGAAATTAATGCAATTGAGATAAAGAAAACTCCACAAAAAATAAGTGAATCAAAGAGTTGGTTCTTCAAAAGAATAAATGAAATTGATAATCCCCTAGCCAACCTTATCAAAAAAAGAAGGGAAAGAACTCAAATTCATGCAATAAGGAATGAAAAGGATGAAATCACCACAGATCCCACAGAAATCTAAGAGATCATTAATACCTACACTGAAAATCTTTACTACCAAAGGATAGAAAATTCAGAAGAAATGGACAGATTCCTAGAAAGGTACAAATTATGAAAATTGAATCAGGAAGACTCAAAAATCCTGAAAAACCCAATATAAATTAACGAGACTGAAGATGTCACAAAAAACTTACCAACTAAGAAAAGCCCAGGCTGTGATGGATTCACAGCAGAATTGTACAAAACATTCAGAGAAGATCTAATGCCAACACTCCTCAAACTCTTGAATGAAATAAAAAAGGAAGCAACTCTCCCCAACACATTTTGGGAGGCAACTATCATACTGATACCAAAACCAGAGAAGGTCCCAACCAAGAAAGAGAACTATAGGCCAATCTCTCTAATCAACATAGATGCAAAGATACTCAACAAAATACTAGCAAATAGAACACAGTGAATCATAAGGAAAATTATGTACCAAGACCAGGTAGGATTTATTCCAGGAATGCAGGGATGGTTCAATAATCGCAAATCAGTTAATCTAATGCATCATATCCATACAGGAAAGACAAAAACCACATGATCATCTCAATAGATGCAGAGAAGGCTTTTGATAAAGTCCAACATACATTCATGTTAAAAACCTTAGAAAAAATAGGAATAGACGGCCTATACCTCAATCTGATCAAAGCCATCTACAACAAACCAACAGCCAACATCATACTAAATGGACATAAACTGAAAATTTTCACTTTAAAGTCAGGAACAATACAAGGATGTCCCTTGTCACCACTCCTATTCAACATAGTTCTGGAAGCTCTATCCAGAGCAATCAGACAAGAGAGAGAAATAAAAGGAATAAGGATAGCAAAGGAAGAAGTCAAACTATCACTATTTGCAGATGACATGATACTATACATGGAGGACCCCAAAAACTCCACAAGAAAACTCCTGCAATTAATTGACAAATTCGGCAGCGTAGCCGGATACAAAGTCAACACCCAAAAATCAATAGCATTCCTATACACGAACAACAAACAGACTGAGAGAGAAATTGAGTAAAGCATACACTTTACAATAGCAACGAAGAAATTGAAATACCTAGGAATCAGTCTAACAAAGAATGTGAAAGATTTATTGAGTGAAAACTACAGTACACTGAAAAAGGAGATTGAAGAGGATTTCAATAAATGGAAAAACATACCCTGCTCATGGTTCGGAAGAACTAACATTGTAAAAATGGCCATACTACCAAAACTGTTGTACAGATTCAATGCAATTCCCATGAAACTACCGTTAGCATACCTCACAGATCTAGAGAAAATATGCCTCAAATTCATCTGGAACCAGAAGAGACCCAGAATAGCAAAAGCAATCCTGGGCAATAAGGACAAGTCAGGTGGAATCACAATCCCTGACCTGA
>PVLD010009435.1:0-77058 GCA_004027595.1 Dinomys branickii | reverse complement strand
TCTTCTGGTTCCAGATGAATTTGAGGCATATTTTCTCTAGATCTGTGAGGTATGTTAACGGTAGTTTGATGGGAATTGCATTGAATCTGTACAGCAGTTTTGGTAGTATGGCCATTTTTACAATGTTAGTTTTTCCTAACCATGAGCATGGTATGTTTTTCCATTTATTGAAATCCTCTTCAATCTCCTTTTTCAGAGTATTGTAGTTTTCACTGAATAAATCTTTCACATTCTTTGTTAGATTGATTCCTAAGTATTTCAATTTCTTTGTTGCTATTGTTAAGGGTATGTTTTCCTCAATTTCTCTCTCAGTCTGTTTGTTGTTTATGTACAGGAATGCTATTGATTTTTGGGTGTTGACTTTGTATCCGGCTACGCTGCCGAATTTGTCAATTAATTCCAGGAGTTTTCTTGTGGAGTTTTTGGGGTCCTCCATGTATAGTATCATGTCGTCTCCTGATGTGGCTTCTCCAGTGAGCCTGGACTCCCACCATTTCTCATTCATTGATAGAGAATATTAAAGGCTCTTATTAAAATGTTCTCTTCAGTTGGATCAACCTGTTACTAACCAGGAACACTGTCTTTGAAAGTAACTTATCACACTGGCTTGCTCATCAATGCTTGAGTACATGCACAGGGCAGGGACGGAGGAAGAGAACTGTCACCGTAGACTGTGAGCTAAGAAACGGTCCTGAGTACAGAAAGGGCATTTTCATCCAGCACTGAGCCCTGACAAGAGCCTATGGGGCACAGGGAAGGGGCACAGGTGGCAGCTAACTCTCCATCAAAGCAGTATTTTACACCACCACCTGGCTCACCTTTCCTTTACACACCTTGATGCTTCAGGCCAAGAACAAATCCAGTGGAATGTGGGTATTTGGAATTTATACACTGGATAAGATTATATGCTTATAAATCAATTAATGATTCTTAGTAATCCATAGCCACTCACAAACCATAACATGTACCAGAGCAAAGTACCTTTATTGAACAAGACAGCCAATATAAATTAGTGTGTTAAATTCAAAATGAATTGATTTTATTTGACTACGTGCTTGTCACAGATTAGGTCTAGAAGACCCTCTCACAATCTCACGTTCAGAGGCAGGGCTTTTGGAAGGCGACTCAGTCATGGGGTACTGTGTTCATTGGTGGATCCATCCCTGATGAGCTCATAGCTTAGTGTGCTGTTGGAAGGTGGGGTTGACTGGAAGAGGTGGGGCATTGGCGTTGTGGTCTTGAATGGTGTATCTCCACCCTGCTTCTCACTTCTCTCTGCTTTCTGGCTGCCAAGAGGTGAGCAACTTCCCTCCACCACACCCTACTACCATGAAATTCCTATTCAGAGCCAGATAACCATGGACAGAAGGCCCTGAAGTGTAAGGTGGATTAGGCTTCTCCTCTTTAGGTTGTGGGGGTGGCAGGTGTTGCATCCCAGCAATGGGAAAGCTGAATAATAAAATATTTTACAACAAATAGTTTTTTCATAAAAAATTTGAGACTGTGCAACAGAAAGAAGATGGTACTATTTAAACGTTAAACTGTCTTAAACTTTTATTCTAGGTTTCTACATCTGTGCCAAAGGCTTCGTTTCCCTAAACTTCACTGGCAGTATCTCCTTGAATGAGATACCTTCAAAACCCAGAACTAATTTCTTACTAACCCCAACTCTCACACTCAGTCATGCTGGTGATGTCTTTCTTTGCTGTTTCTTCACATTTTTTATTTGCACATGTTGGTTCCACAGATTAACAAGTCTCATTTTGGCAGATTGGTACATGCATGTGCCATATTTTACTCATTCACCTCCTCTACCGTCTGTGTGCTTCACTATCCCCTTAGTTGTACATTTCTGGGGGTTCAGTGTGTATAATGTGCTTTCATCCTATTCATGCCCCTTGATACTTGTCCTTACACTTTCTCCCCTTCCTCTGATCTACTAATAGTCTCTTCTACTTTTTTTGCATCTTCCTTTTTAGATGCCACTTATTACAAAAGATATGTGTCATTTGTCTTTTTGAGTTTGGCTGGTTTTACTCAACATGATATTCTCTAGAGCCCTCCATTTTTTTTCAAATGACAAAATTTCATTATTGCTTCTGGCTGAACATGTCTCTCTGGTGTATATGGACCACGTTTGCTGTATCCATTCATCTTTCAGTGTGTACATAGGCTAGTTCTGTACCTTGAGTATTGCATATTGTGTTGCAATAAATATGGACATGCAGATACGCAGATATCCCTCTGGTATGCAACTTTAAATGCTTCATGTTTGTATTAAGAGTGGTATAGGTGGATCATAAGGTAGTTCTGTTTGTAGTTGACTGAGGCATCTTCAGATTGATTTCCATAGTGATGGACCATCTGCTACTGCACTTTGCCACTGCATTCTCATGACTTACTGACTGACTGTTACCTAGATTCCTGTGACACTGTGAGGCCAAGTCCTCAAGTAGGAAGAATGTATGGGTCACACACATTCAAGTCTACCATAGGTACACAAGAGATATATATGACTGGAAAGAGAATTTTGGAAGACCTATTTGTGATTTTCTCTTGCCTGCTCAACCCTCTCCTGACTCTACTTACCATGTAACCCTCATCTAGACTTTAAAACCCAGGTTCAAACTTGACCTTCTGTATGATAACTTCTTTACAGCAAGCTGTATCTAAAATATATTTCAAGACATATGATTTCTGCGAGATGTGAGTCAAGTATTGCACACAAGGAGAAGTCTGAGGCCAAAGAAGTTTGGGGAATATTTTATTACAAACATTTCTATCCATAGAATTTTCGGAACATTGTTTATGTCAACAAATACTTTAAATCTTCTAGAAATAAATACAAAATATTACATTTCCCAAGAATTTGATGAGAGATACTTTTCCCCTGCAGAGTGCCTGCCAGTAAGGTTGTTCTTTAGGCATAAATCAGGAAATTTATTTGTTTCTCATGCCTTTGAGCTCCTATAAAAACTATGGTCTATAGTACACTACTTATCATTTACTGAAATATGAAATACTAATATGAAATAGTTTCTCCACCTACTTCTAAAAGAATTTATAATACTGTATTGATAATTAAAGGATAAGATAAAACAATGTGGATCTAAATAAAGTGAAAATGAAAAAATATGAGATTTTATTGACTGTAATATAATACTTGGATAATATAATTCCCTGTCATTTCCTAAAAGTACATGTGAAAATTAATGTGTCAGAAGAGCTGTGAATTTCTGAAAATACTTATAGTATGTAAATTTAAGATTTACTTCTTAAAACTAAATCTAAGCAAGAGTATGACATAAATATCCTCGTATGAAGGACATTGAAAAAGAGGTTACAGAATATCTTCGTTTGCTATTTTTTAAAGGCTTGGAGAAGCACTATTTGAATGAATAGGCCTTGGAAAGAGATACAGGGAAAAGATCTCCCTACTTCTATTTATGTTTTCCCTCTCTCTCTCTCTCTCTCATACATATATACGTGAGAAACCATGCAATATTTAAGCTTGTGTATCTCACTTATTTCACTTAATATTATGGTCTCAAGGTGCGTCTATTTACGTATGAATGCCACAAATTTAGGGAGATCTTTTTCAAATTGTGAGGAGTGGCTGAGCTGGACAGAGTAAAGCCGCCCCAGTGGGTGTCCTGCCTTGGTGTTCTTTCCTCTCTGTTAACCACAGCACAGACAGCTCTGAGAATGCTTTGCTTTCAGTGTTCTCAGCAAAGCACTGAGACCTTGCACTTTTAGCCCCACCATGCACTTCCCCGCTTTCATTGTGCACAAATAAAGACTCAGACTGTTCTGGATGGTCGCTGCCTCTCTCTAAGTCCCAGCTTTACTTTTATTATGTGTCTAGGTTTTTCTTAATCTCACGTTGCCCCCTCTCAGGACCCTGCTGGCTATGTGGGTTGTGGCTCAAATGTATGGAGGAACAAGAGACAGAGGGAGGGGGTGGGAAGGAAGGGAAAGGTAACGGAAGAAAAAGGAATTGAAAAACAAACAAACAAAAAAATAGTGTTTTTGCAAATGTGAAGGGAACCTAGAGTTGGAAGAAGCAGGGATCGAGGGGATGGACAGGGAACAAAAAGAAAAAGAATTCGATGTATTATGTGCAGGTACCAACTCCTCACAATACATGCAGTCATTATATACTGAAAATATGTGCTAATACAAACCGAAAATTAAAAACGAAATATGCAAGGAAACAATTTTAAGCTATAAATCAGTGAAGGAATTTCTGTGGCAACTGATGTAGCCACCAGAGTATTAAGACACATGGTCAGCTATAGGCAATAGGAAACAAAGGTAAACTTTATTTCAAATAAGTGAAACTTTTCCTTCAACCTAGTGGCCTAGAGGTACACAGCTCAGTGCTGGACTCTGGTTTCTCACCCCGAGGCTGGTGATTGCAAATTCTTCTCTCCTTGCTTCTCACACTGTACAGAGAGAAGATCTTATCAGCATCCATGATGGCTTAGTCTCACCTTTCAGTCTGGTCAGTGGAAAGAGAAACAAGAGAAGTAGCATACTTTCTGTTATGGTTTGTATGTGATCCTCCTAGAAAAGCTTGTCATCCTGGCTTTTGTGACAATAACTCAGCTGTTCCAGTTGTCAGAGGAGCTCAGGTCCTCCCTGTCACTGAGGATGGTCATGGTTCTTTTCAGGGGAGCTCTGGTCCTTACTTTGTCACATCCTGGCTCCAGTGCAGATCCCTCAGCTTGCTAGCACAGAACCTTCGTCCCATTGGCGCAGACTTTCTAGCTTCCACCACCGACCTTTGGGCCTTTCTAGTGCAGATCCTTGATATAGACTTGCATAAGACATTGTCATGGGCTCTAGTCCTCCAGTTGGACTCACCCAGGACAGTGGCATGTGCTCTGGGTCTTCATATGGATAAACGCAGATACCTTTGTAGGATCCAGGCCCTTATGTGGATTCTTTGGGTTTGTAATATGTGGATAGATCTGTACTCTTGCATTTGACTCTTTAGATGAATGTTATCAAATATTTCTGTAAATTATATGTCCTGAATTAAATTTTTTCCCTTGTAAACCTTGACTACAACAAATTTGGTACCAGAGAAGTGGAGTCATTGCTATGACTATACTTGACTCTGTGGTTTGGGAGTCTTTGGGAATGTCTTGTAGGAAGAATTTGGAAAGGTTTGGAGATGCCAGCTGAAAAACAGAGCTAGAACACCTTACACTGTTCTGTATGAAAGTTTCTGGTCAGAGCACAGAAGACCACAAGGCTGATAGAAATTCTTCTGGTAAAGACCAGGCTTGGGAGGTTTCTGCTGGAAGGATTACACTGGTTGTTAGACTCCAGATGATGTGTGCTATGGTTTGCATTTTACTCATGTCCAGAGACTTTTCCTGAGACTGAAATTAAAAGTGGAGAGCTAACTAATTCTGTAGAAGAAATTTCAAGGCTGTTGAATATTGAGGCAGTGGTATGGCTACTGTTAGGGTCTTTTATCCAGATTTATATTGAGAATAAAGAGCACAGGGTCCAGCAGAATCATTTAAAATGT
This sequence comes from Dinomys branickii, assembly GCA_004027595.1. Classification (NCBI taxonomy): domain Eukaryota; kingdom Metazoa; phylum Chordata; class Mammalia; order Rodentia; family Dinomyidae; genus Dinomys; species Dinomys branickii. The sequence goes on along the minus strand of PVLD010009435.1, from coordinate 71,516 downwards.
TGTCAGTCTGGCCAGGAAGAAAGCTCCAGGAAAGCTGTGTCCTGCAAAGATAGAGCCGGGGAAATCTTGATTTCTGAGAAGGAGCAGAAAAACAAAATATGGCCTGAGAACATCACAAGAAGCAGCAAGACTCTGTTCTTTACAGCTTCAAAATTGAAAAAGCGGAAGACTCTGCTCTGAGAAGAGACCCTCAGAGCACCATATTCCAGAACGGTGGTGATATAGAGAATTTGTTCCACAGAATTGGATTCAGAGTGTCAGTGATCCAGACACTCAAACCCTGCACCCAAGACAGAAGGAAGCCTGGCTACTGCTCTTGCTGGCAGCAGACTTGAGCGTCATCCATGTGGCACTGGTTTCAGGTGCATGCAGAATGGAAGAGCTGTGGGTCCAGGAAGGCTTCCACCCCCATTTTGGAAGGCCTGTGAGACCAGGCAGTGTGTCCCTGAAAGGGCAGTGCATGAAGTTGTGAATGTGAAGCCAAAGGTGCAGTGGAGACCCCAGAAGTTTGAAGAAGCCAGGAATGTGGTGGGTCATCTGAGGAAGACTTCAAGGAAGGAACAGAGTGGGCCCAAGAGTGAAGCCTTGGGAGCTACAACCACCAGGAGAGCCATAGGGGTGGAGCCGCACAAGCCCTTTGGAGATCACGTTTTAGCACAGGTTGACTTGGATGTTGTACGTGAAGCTACAGGAGTTAACGTTTGTCCTGCTGGATTTTGGACTTGCGTTCATTCCTTTCCTTTGTATCGCTCTGTTTGTAACTTTTGGAATGGAAATGTCTAATTTGTGCCACTGAATGTTGGAAGTATTTAACTTTCTTTTCACTTGTACAGCACCTTACAGCTAAGAGTTTGCTTTACATCTCAGAAGAGATGTGGGACTTGGACCTTTTAGCAATGCTGACACTGTTAAGACTTCAGCAACTCTTAGAGACAGACTAAATGCCTTTGTGTAAAGGACCGTACATGAGTCTTTTGGGGGTTAGGAGTGGAATATTATGGTCTGTGTCTAAATGTACCCCAAAGCCTCACGTGGTCATGGGGAGTAGGCTTTTCAGATGTGGCTGAATCTACAGTGTGTGACTGATTTGTAGTACAATGCTGGGATTAAAGGTGTGAGTACTACACCTACTGTAGGGTTGGTAGCTTGCACATAGTATAAAGGATATAGAGAGTCTTGTCTCTGTCTCTCTTTCCCGCTCTCATTGCTTCTGCTGTCTTTTGCCACCATGAAAATTTACCCCTCTGTCATGGCATCCTGCCTTGGAGCCAGCCAGTTACGGACCGAAATTTCTACAAACGGTGAGATAAATAAACCTTTCTTCCCTTAATTTGGGGCATCAGATATTTCGTTTCAACAATGAGAGAAAAGTAAATAAGACACCCTCTTTTTGCTCACATCCCAGGAAGCAAATCAAAATGGAGTCTCATGGGTTCTGGCATATGAAAAGATACCTCTGCTGACCTGTTATGAAAAGAAATGGACCCCCATCCTCAAACTACCTAGAGACCAAAACTACACCGAATCCCATTCATGTAAAATAGTCTAACTTTTGTCAACACCAATCATAATTCCTGACTGAAGATCCATGTAATTATCAAGTCACACTATGGTTTAAAGCTGCAAATAAGCCACAATTTTCAAAATTGCTAGAACAATTTTTATTGGTTTGTTTGTTGGTACTGGGGCCCAGATCATTCTGCTGTACCACTGAGCTCTGCCCCCCAGCCCTTGTTATTTTTTTATTTTGAGGCAAGGACTGCTCAAGTCTTGAACTTGTGACCCTTTTTCTTCAGCCTCCCTCAGTGTCCAGATCACAAACCTGTGCCACTGCACTCAGCTCCTGAGCACATTTTCAAGACTGCTTATATCTGTGTTTTCCCAAATTGCAATCCTAATTAGCCTCACAGAAGTGTAGTTCCTTTGTTCTTGACTACTTACATTTTATTTGCAGTCAAAAACCTACACATGGTCATACAGCAAGACAGAGCTGCAGAAGAGTCCAAAAGATGTGTTTTAACGCTGGATACTCATATGTCTGATGAAGTAAGGAGCCTCTGATTTAAAAAAGGAAAATGACTATTAGGAGAAAATGAATAAATTTTGCCACAGCTTCTTTCCAGGTCTCTAAATTCACCTGTAGGCAGTAAATATACTTTCTAGGGTTTCTTGAAATATCTCACATGAGATTGGGACCAATCTCACCTGACTCAAATGTGTTCATTTTAAATTGAATTTGTAAAATCTATGGTTAATGTGAATATTTCATGTTGCTTGACAAAGTCAATGTCTTCAACATGGACTTGCAGAAGCGAGGGTGAGTGCTATGCTTGTGACACAGCTTCCTCTCCCCATGTTGAAGAGACAGCCACATTGGCACAGTACCAGAGCAGCCTAAGGAAGGGTCTTGAATTGGTCTCAAGGCTTTTCTGTATGCTAGGTTTATTTTTTAGATTTAAGGCTTTTCTGTATTCTAGAAAGCTAAATTTCCAAATTCTAAGTCATAGATATAGTACATAATACTCAACATCCCAGAGCAACCACACTGGCCTTTGCATCAGTCAACCATTACCACAGTAATGCTGCATTACAACTCACTTCAAAACTTAATGGCTCGAAACAACAACCACTTGTTTATCTCAGCATCCTGTGAGTCATGCACATTGGCCGGGCACCACGTGAAGCTATGAGCTGAGCTCCTTCAATGCCTGCTTGGGCTGGAGGGCTGGAGGGCTTGGCTCTCCTTATCAGGCCCTTGGCAGGCTGGCTGTGCAGAGGCAAGGCTCCAAGTGAGAGGCAACATGCCTGCATAGCTGAGCAGTCACTTCTGCCCTATTCTGTGGGCAGGAGCAAGTCCCCAGCCACGCAGAGGGTCCAGGTATAGAGACACAGACTCCACCCCTAAACCCATCAAGGAGCTATAAACTTATCATACAAAGGTCCAGGTACAGAAAGGAAGTGGATTTTGTTGTCTGTCTATTGTTATTTTTACTCTGGTGCTTTGTAGTTCTAGTGAAGGCACAATACCTTGAGAAAATCTAAAGCAATGTTACCTGACAAAATAATTTCCTAAGCACTTTTTTCTAATTTCTCAGAAGGTATGGGCACTGTAGGTAAGAGTCATACTACAACATGGGGATACACACTAGGTATCCGCCTGCACTTAAGATGCAATGTGCAGGCATTCAAGGTTTGCTCTTGATCACCTCTGATGAGAGATAGGTGGCACAGGTTAGCAGCAAAGCCCGTGTCTCCTAAGGGCATGGTGATGTGCTCATATCGTTTTAAGTGATGATAGTGATACATTGTAGCCAGGCGTGGTGGCGCATGCCTGCAATCCCAGCACTCGGGAGGCTGAAGCAGGAGGATAGTTGTGAGTTTGAGAGCAGCCTGGGCTCCAAAGTGAGATCAAGGCCAGCCTCAGCTGCATAGCAAGAACCTGTCTCAAAAAAAAGGAGACCAAAAAAAAAAAAACCCACCAAATATTATTCAGCTATAAAGAAAGAGAGTTTTGGGGACTTTGTAGGCAAGTGGTCAAAACTGGAGTCCATACTCATAAGTGAAATAAATCAGCGATACGTGTGCAGGCAACCTATTGTATCACTGGTGTAAGAACCCAAGCGTGGGAATATAAACTAAGAGACATGAAGGAAATCTGTTCAAAAACAAAGAACAGATGGGACGAGGGAAAGGAGAAAAGAAAGAGACAAAAATGTATGTATGTATATATGAATATACATATATGCAGGAGAGCTAACATGGTTCTACTATTGTATTATATAACTTAATGCTAAGGAATAATTGGTGATGAGTTATTTGATCAATCTTGTATGTCTATATGTGTTATCCTGAACACACAGTTCGAAGATATCAATATGCAAAGCAGCAACTATTGGTGGTTTTTGTTGTTGTTGTTGTTGTTTGCCTGTTTTGTTTTCTGTCTTTGGATTTTTGTTTTTTGTGTTTTTCTGTTGTTGAGAGGATTAATTGTCTGACCAATTTTGCATGTCTGTATATGGGTTCATATATTTACACTTTGAAGATATCAATGGATAAAGCAATAACCACTGTTGAGATCATGTCACCTTGTCTGTAGATCAGTTGTGATTGTACTATTTTTTATGCTAATTGGTGTCTGTTTGTTAATACGTTTTTGTACTTTTATTTAAAAAAAAAGTGTAATACACTGTGGTGATTACGGGACTCTGAAATGAAAATACTTGGAAGCAAATCCTCACTCATGAGGATTTAGGATACTGAATACATTTCTAGCCCCTGAGCATGTTTCCTCATCTGTAAAATAAGGGCATAATAATTCCACAAAGCTCCTAGGATTGTGTTAGGACTTAAATAAGATAATGACTGCAAATTTCTTAAGATAGTTCCTGGCATGTAGTGGCGGCCAACAACAACGGTTCTTTTTATTGTTCTCACTCATGTCCTTCAGCTGAGGAGTACTAGTGTGACCTCTCTGTGCAGTCAGATGCACAGTGTGTGAAATTCAGGCCAAGCAAGCATTGAGACCTTCAGCAGAGCAGGGCAGAGTGAGGACCTGTGTCAATTGCTTCTTTCTCCTTTAGCAATAAAGGGATATCCACAGAAGAACAGAGAGCCTTTGTCTGGGAAGCTGAAAACCTGATGGGAAAATGAGTGACCAGATTCGCGGCCGAGGAAGGGTGAGAACCGTCATGGGAGGCAGGAGGCCTGGGTCGGCAGACCGTAACCGGGCCCGTGGCTCTTTCTGCAAGTGGAGCTGTGTGAAGGATGGAGAGTTTGTTGTCGGTACGGGAGAGGCAGAGAGATGCCTCTGCCCACATGGCTGCAGACTTAGATCTTCCACTTCTTTAGACTTAAGCACAGCTGGAGGTGAAGCTGCATGACTGAACACAGACCTGAAAAACAGTGTCAGAGCCATGAGATACGATCCCCTCACTGCCTTCCTCTTCCTCTTGAACCAGGGAGCACGCAAGCAGCAAGTGTGCAGGGCACACTCAGGGACAGGGCATCTGTAGATCAAGAGATCCAGAGCCTGCAGACATGATCCAGGAGAGGGATGGAAACCTCACAAAGTCTTGTGACTCAGATCCTCAGAAAGTTATGAAAAGATGTTACTTTCTGGGAATGAAGACCAGAGGAACACAGCAAGGTACAGTCGAGAACAGCAGCTCTTGGAAGTTAAGGAGAAATGAAAGGGGGAGCAAGAGGGGAGGGGCAGACTGAGGAAATGTCACAGAAAGTAAAACAAAAAGATAAGAAACAGAAAGCAGAAGGACAGAGAAGAAAAGCAGATGACTATTTCAGAAAATATGTTTTAATTAACTTTGTTCCTGGAAAATCGTGCTTAGGAACAGTAGGAGAGGAATGGAAAAAGAGAGAGAGAAAACAAAATTTCTCCCACTGAAGGACATGCGTTGCCAGTGGGAAAGCTTCACCAAGTTTACAGATTTCTAAAACTGTGCAAGTGTATAACAATTGTAATAAAAATAAAACATGAAAAGGAAGAAAACCACTAGTATGTTGAAAACAAAATAAAACAAACCAGTACTGAAAGCCTCCACCACTCTATTGATTAAGAGAGATAGATAATATATGGTCTTATGTTCACAACTAATGAAGTAAAGTTCCAATGGAGAAGCCCACAGCCCCACGGCTCCCCAGGGCATTAGACCGGGCTCAGAAGGGAAAACAAGCTACAGAAGCTGGAGGTGAATTGGGGAGAGCCCTCTAGTCCTCACAAGGCAGAAGCAGGCATCAAGAAAGTTATGAAAAGTAAGCCCAAAGGAAATGCATCCAAGCCAGGCATGCAAGGAAGATTCATCAAACTAGAATCTGAAGACATGGTGAAAATCAAGAATATCCCATGAGACATCTCAGGATACAGTGCAGTATGGGGCTTAGGATATTCAGATTTGGGGACCTTCAGTATCATTGTTTGTAAGGCACGGAGGATAAAGGGTTGTACTTTGAGGCATGACAGCTATCTGAGTGTGGACTCCCCCCATTCCTAGCTATGTGACCTTGGGCAACCCGATTGGACTGTGAACTTCAGTTACAGAGGTATTTTGAAGCCATATTTAAGCATGTAGGCTATAGTCTAGAATTTGGTAAATGATCAGTAAATGATAGTGATGTTTATAATTATCATTGCCATTTATTTAACATTAATTAGGTTTGATAACTGCTGATGCTCTAAATGTACTCATAGCTTAGATGTGAGATTTCTCATCTGTAAAATAGGAATCCTATGAGTATTTATTTCATGAAGTTGTGAATATTATATAAGCTACGGTATGTGCTGTTCGTATCACTTAGTAAATGCTAAACCAGTAAGGTTGATGATGCCAATACTACTGTGTTACTTAAGTGATTAAGAATTATATTCTGGGTTTTTGTTTTAGTATCTAGTTGTTTTGTTTCAGAGGAATTAAAAATTTTGGCACCTAGCACATAATATCTTTTTCACTGAGCAGTCAGTAGCTTATACCTTTTCTGGCAGCTAAACAGTCTCCTTTTATAAAACAGGACATTAAAAAGTTCCTTTTATTGACATAATATTTTTTACTACATGTACATTTTTATTATCACATAAAAATGTCTGCCTATGATGCTATTATACATTATATATGTAATATAATAGTAGAAGGAAAAGCACATTTTAAAAATACAACCTTCCCACCTCAGTGCAAGCAGGTGCTATTTTTGGTATAATGTATCCAGCACTTTATTCTATTTATTTACACAAGTACGAGATCTGTGTCTGATTTTTTTAAAAGTAAAGTTTATAACATGGAGATATTTCTGTACTTAAAATACCATTTTGAATGCCTGCATAATAGGGGCCATAATGTACTTCTTTTCTGTTGACAGGCATTTCATTTCTCTCGTTTTTCTCTTTCTGTCTTGTAATTTTTTATTGAATGCTAGGCAATTTGTGCAGAACAGTAGTAGAAGTGGGCACATCTTTTTTCTTTCCTGCAAGATACGGGAACCCTAGCCCACCAGTGAGCTAGATTTGTTTTTTTCTGTTGTGATAGTTATTTCTAGTACAACTTTGATCTCATAGGTGTAGAATCCTGGACTAAAGAGGGCCTGTTGCCCCTTCTCCAGAAGCAGGAAGGTTTGCTTTTAATTCTCTCTCAGAAATACTAGGTCTTTGCCAGGGACTTGGAGAAGAAAACGCTTTTTTCTTCTCTTCTAGCAGCCTGGGGGTTCACTTCTTCTAGGGGTGAGGTCCGCCATGTGAGCAGAATTCCACCGGAAGCAGTGGGAGGTACTTCCTCTTCCTCCTGCCTTATTCCCTGTCCTCTCCATGAGATGCCGGTGGAAACCAGTGGGAAAAAAACTTGACAGTGTGTAAGGCAAAGGGGACTTTCCTTTCCCTCTGAAGGCTCAGATTGGCTAAAATAAACTAACAACACATTAGCAGGAGAAAAGGCATACAGGTTTGTTATGTGCATGGGACATCACAGGAGAGTGACCTGCTACTGACCCAGTGGGATTCATAAATATAAGTCCAGCTGCATACAGGAGAAGGAAATGGGGCTGTTGGGAAGTTTACAAGGTGAGTGAATGACTTTTAGGGGAAATTTACATTAGACAGTAGCCCAGAACGAATTTTCTTTGGGCTCTGGGGAAGGTAGAGACAAGTTACAGGAAGGCGAGAGTGGAAATGGGCAAAGATTATCTTATGATGTCAGTGAAGCCCCTCAGATTTCCTACCAAAAATCTTGTCTTCTCTGTGATTAATTATCCCTGGTTAATGAGATTTTAGGGAAGGAGAATCCAAGACAATCACATTTCTACTGAGAGAATTTCTTTCAACCAAATAAAAGAGCTCTACAGAAAGTCCCTCCCTGAGCTTGGGGTTCAGGGAGTGGGAGACGCGAGGCAAAGGAAGATTAGAGAAAACTTACTTCTAAGGCTTTCCAAATTGTTTAATTAAAATGCTCAGGATGTCCCAGCACCATACTTGGGAGTATAGTTTTCTGAGTTCCAACATGGGAAGACTTTCCTTGTGTCAGGGCCTCTCTGTCATATTGGACTGCTCGTATGATATTGGGCCTTGAATAATCAGTCTCCTTGCCAAGTTTTCTCTTCCTGCTTCTCCATAAGGGGACCTTCTTCTGACTCTGTTTTGCCAGAGATGAACCTACTTATGTGTTCTGACTCCCTTGCTTATGTTTGTTACTCTTTAGAATTTGGTCTGTTTGTCTGCCTGGTGACATTGAGCCTCTGGAAGACCCAGGGCAAGGAATGGTTTAGGGAATGATGGATACTTCTGTGGAGTTTCTGCACCCTTAATGGAAGCAGATATCCATAATGTTTGGCAGATATTGGCTTTATGTAAAACACGGAAGTTGATGCAACTTTCCTGCTTCTGTGAATGATTCTGGAAACAGCACTGAGGTGCAGAATACTTCCACTGTTGTCCAGGTATTTCCTAAGCAGACAGTATTCATGCTGGCACCATGGTGTTAAGCGTCATAAAAACCCTAGGCCAAGTGCTCTTACACCAGTAATAGATGAGAGAAAAATTCGTGCTTGCACCTTTTCTAACATTGCTTATTGTTATTAAAATATTTTTCATCATAACAGGTAAGAATGACAACATACATACTATGATTTGAATATAATTTATCTGCCCCAAAATTCATGTTGAAATTATACTGCCAATGTAGTAGTATTCAGAGGTAGTGAAGATGCTAAGAGGCTTTGGGTCAGGGCCTCACACTCACGAGGGATTAATGTAGCTCCCAGGAGAATGTGTTGGTCATCACAAGGAAAACTTGTTCTAAACCAAGCCTGACCTCACCATTCAGGAGTGTGTCTCTTCTGAACATCTTTGTTTCACTTTCGCACCATGAGGTAAAGTTGTAGACCTGGTTGCCTGACCTTGTGTCTTCCCATCCTCCAACAATGAGCCAAGATAAATCTCCCTTCTTTATCAATCACCAAGTCTCAGGTATTTTGTTATGACAACAGATGATAAGCTGAAAGAATACAGTGGTGTAAAAGTAGAAATTTCTTGAGATTGCATTTTTATCAAACTCTTACTCACTGACTTTCTTTCCGTCTCTTTCTACTGATGTTTTCTCAGTGCTTTGTGCCTCCCCATTGATTTATTATTAACAGGCAGCCTTGAAGCAGGTGTAGTAGAAATTTCACCTTCAGAGAAATATGGTTTACAGAACTAAACAAGAAAGGTATTGCATATGGAATTCAACTATAGAACAGTGTTTTATACAAGCTTAAGAGACCCCCAAAGGGGTGAGGCATGTGGAGGGAGAAGCTCAGAATTTCTGTGTACTGCTTTGCAGCCCTCTGAAACTGTCAGCCAGGCCTGATCACAAGCACATGTGCATTGCCTGTGGACTTGGTTGTCTTCAAGTATATGGAGTAAAAAGAGATTGCTTATGGTTTTCTCCTATCATCCTCATTCTGCAAAACAGTATCCAAATAAAACATAAACCTGCTGAGCAACCTTCTTCCTGCCTCCATCTCACTGTAGAATCCACCTAACAATGTTTTCAGCACGTACCAAGGCCCTTCACGCTTTGGACAAGGTTGGGGTGGTTTTAGGTAAACCCAAACTGTAATTATGAGGTCTTTTCTGTTGGTGAAGGTGGATGGATGTTCTAGAAGTACATTCCTTATAAGCAACATCCTCACAGAGGTAAATATTCATTATTATAATATTTGGAATAGTGTATTTGAATACTTTTTACTGCACTATTTTTCCTCATAGCTCATTCATAAAATTTGTGGGGGAATTGAGCCTGAGAAAAATTTAAAAGGCTGAGGAACAATCAGGGCAGTGTTTCCGTGGAAATGTTTATTGTTACTCTTTAGCACTTTCTCTTCTCTTTCGAGAAATTATTCTGATTCATTTCTTCATGTTGTATATTGTCATTGTATTGTTGTATGTGTATCATTGTCATTCTTACCTGCTATGCTGAAAAATATTTTAATAACAATAAGCAATGTTAAAAAGGTGCAAGCACAAATTTTTCTCTCATCTATTACTGGTGTAAGAGCACTTGACCTAGGATTTTATGATGCTTAACACTTTTTATATTGAACATAATCTCAAATAAAAATATCAATAAGATAGTAAAGACAAATTACAAAGTTTTAATATAATAATAAAATTTTCTTCATTCTAACATCAATTATAAAATTATAGTAAATTCATTAGATTATATTGAGCATAGAAATACATATTGATGGGAAGTCCTTTCCAGTCTTACTGCTTTTTAAAATGTGTATCATCTAGAAATGTCTGAATAAAAGTTAACTTGTTTTTTTTTGATGAGTACTTCTTTGATCATCTAAATTTTTCCTTTCTAAATTAAGATCCATTTTTACAAATATAACAGGAACTAAAGAACATAACACATTCTATGTGGGTGACTTCATGTTTCTTTTACTTTTTTTAAAACTTGAAATTATTAATGAAATGTTAAGCTAATGCTTTTGCATTCCAGTTCTTTAGAGGTTTATTTTTAAATGAGAAGGTGGGCAGCACAGAGCCATGCATAGCTACCCACCTCTGTGGCAAGGGCACAGTGGGAGGCCACAGCTACACGACTGTCAAGGGCACTCTTTTAAAAACCTATGTTGTCAGAGGAATAATTGTGTAACTCAGAACGCATACCAGAATCTCAAATTTGGTGAAAACTTCCATGTCCAGAACACAGAAGATAATTATTTTTCTTCTCTTCCTTCATGTCATTATAGCAGCCTATGGCAGAGTTGTGAGATGTAACTCTATTTCAAAGCAAAAGCTGTTTGCAAACCCAGCAGAACATGCACTTGAATATGAGAGTTGTCTTTTGGTAAAGGACTTCTGTGGAAAAAATGAGAGAAACTGTGGACTGAGGAGGAAATAATTCTCCAGAATAATTTTTCTTAAATATTTCAGATTTAAGATAATTGAAATAATATAAAATTATGTGCAGATTTTCATTTTCATTGTTAGATTGTGTTGACTTCCTGTTACTGTAGCAACATACCTAAGATAAGCAGCTTATAAAGAGAAAAGGTTTACTTTGTCTCACAGTTTAAGAGGGGTCAGTACATGGTCAGTTGGCTTATGGAAAGCAGCATATCACGGTGTGGGGCAAAGCAAAAAGTCACTCACATCATTCTAGGACACGAAGAAGGAAGGAAAACAAAGGGATCGGGGTCCCAATATCTAGGACACACTAGGGCACACTCCCCCCATGACTGGAAGACCTCATATGAGACACACTTCTTCAATATTTCCTCCTAATTGTACTATAAGCTGGGGGCCAGGTCCTCTTTTGGGGACAGTAGTCCAAAAGGAGGAGAATTCAAGAATTATGTGTTGGGTCTATTGGGATCATAAGTGAAAATGCTGAAAATACCAAGTTTTTCAGGTTGCTTCCTATAAACTCTTATGATATTGCCAAGTTTCATACTTTCACAAGATTGATTCTGCAGTTTGCTCAAAACAAAAGAAAAATTTGGAGGGTTCAAATCAATTGAAAGAAAGTGTCTCAGTGAGGAAATAGCTCTTTCACAACTCCTCAGTATGAACCTGGATTCAGCAGAAGGCAATAGGAAATTTGAGTAGGATTTTTCTGAGTAAAGGCGTGCTGCTCTTTCTGTCTTGAGAATTGTGAATATGCCTGTTTCATTTGGAGCTTATATTCAATAAATTTCTATTCAATTAGTTTTATGTAGTTAAAGATATTGGTCTCTTTGAAAGACTGACCATTTCTGTCACTATGGAGACTGCAGTACTTATTCACAGTGGTAGCTAATTGGCAAAGAAGATAGGCAGCAAAATGGACCTCATTAGCAAATGCCATAGTCTACACTAACTATGTGTGTAGAGCGTCACCTTCTATTCAAATGAAGCAATTGGGTTCACTATGCATATAGGGTAAGGGGTCCTTTTTCTGTTCTTGTTTGGTTTTATTTTAAGATTCATGTATGCACACCAGAGCCTTTATCACCTTTAATGCAAAGAACAGCGTAATGTTAAACACATATCCTCACAGGTACTCCAGTGGACACATTGACAGTTGCCTTGAGTGTGACCTGTCCTTGGCACATGTAAATGAGGAGATTCCTACAGTCATGTTTAGATCCAGGAAAATTAAAAATTCTTACCAGTAAATAACTGAAGAAAGGACTGTACACATGGTCCCTCTTAAATGTCCCTGCAAACTCTATAGATCAATTTATAAACTCCCTTTTTTCAGATAAGGAACTAGAGATTCAGGGAAGTTTAGTAATTTGTCCAAGTAAGTAGCCAGGTTGGTACTTGTGGTCCTAAGACTCATAGTCTTTCTCCTCTATTTGTGGCGAAGGCAGACTTCTCAGCTTCTAAGTAAATATATCTAACCATGGCTTAGGTGTCCTTTACAGAGGTCAAATGATACTGAAAGGATGGCAGAAATTCGTATCTTACTATGTGAATATATTTACAGTCAGTACAGTATATGTTATAGCACCAACTTGTGTCCCCTTAAGTCTGTATGATGAAGCCCTAACCCCACAGTACCTTAGAATACAGCTTCTAAGAAAGTCTCAGACCTTCTAATATACCTTCTAAGATAAAATCTTCAGAGACAGGGATAATTTAGTTAAAATAAGGCACTTGTTGCTGCTGTCCTTGTAAGAAGAGGAAGATCTATACTAGGGAGGATACACACACACACACACACACACACACACACACAGGCCTTGTGAAGATGTTACTGAGATGACTACCATCTGCAAGCCAAGGAGCCAATCCTACCAACACCTTGATCATGGACTGTGAGAAAATAAATTTCCATTTCTGAAGGCACCCTGCCCTAGTATTTTGCCCTGGCAACCCTAGAAAATGTATATACTGTGTACTTACATGTGATGGTTAATTAACTAATTACTTGTCATTTGGAGTGAGAACACCCGGCGGAATTGAGTCAGCAAGGTTCTTTAGGGAGGACTGTTGCTGAGAGGGTGTAAGGAGGAAAACAAAAGGGGAGGCTTTTCCTTGGAAGAGCTTCGTTGTGGCTGCTTTTTCTGGAAGGAGCTTAAGCTGTTTGCGTGGTGAAGTTCCAGTCTGTACCTTCCCTTTGAGCGTCGTCTCTTGGCTTTCGTCTCAGATTCTTCAGCTTCCAGCATCTTTCAGCCTGCCGGTGTGGACTTCTAGCCTGCAGCGCCAGCCCTTGGGCTCTCTGGTGCAGACCCTTCAGCCTTCCACTGCGTATTCCTTGGCCTCCTGATGCTGACTCATAGCTGACATTGCCACAGGCTCCACATCTTTGGCTCAATTCTTTGGATCTCTACCTTGTGGACCAGTCTCTTGAACTCTTCTACATTTTACTCTGAGTAGATATTGTCATCTAATCTTGTAAATTTCCGTGTCCTGCATTGAACCTATTTCTCTTGATAATACTGATTGCAACCTTACATTAGTGCATTCCTGGTATCCTCAGCAGAAATGTCTGGGTAGGATCTCAGTTCAAAGGAGACATTTGGATGTAGTGGTTTTTTGGCTCAGTCTGTCTCATTTCTGAAGAACGGTTCTGCATATGATACATTCGAGAAAGAGAAAGCCAAAGAATCCAAGGAACATGCTTGTTAAAGTGGGAGAAGCACCGTGCAAGGGAAACTCTCCGAACAGAAGCAAGGGTTCATGAGCCTTTCCTTTCTCAAAAACCAGGTAATTTGCCTCTTAGTTCTTGTCTTGTATGTAAATAACAGGAATAATACAGAAGGTTGGTTTCCATCTATAGTGGTAAGATGTAGCCACACGTGATTTTCATGTTCCCTCCACCCTCCGGGCTGCATCCCAGTGCTCTCGTGGTGCTCGTTTGCAGCTTTATACATTCTTTCTGGAGTACTTCCTGCTCAGGATCTCTTTTCTTCCAAAGGTAAAGAATAATTTCACATTGCTGTCTGAGTTCCATCTCGGAGGTACAAAAGTGTCTACCCCTTCAGCAAAGCATTGGCAGATTGTGTATGTTGCCACGTGCCACAGTTTAGTAGCATGCTACTTGGAAGGCCACAGGCAAGGGTAGGTGGTGGCGCATCCCACTCAGCATCCTTAATGTTCTTTAGGGTATGTTTACCGCAGGTCTACCAAGACTCCTGTTATTCACATGAAGCTTCACAAAATTCTAAGCATTCAAAGCCAAAGCACAGACAAAAGTGGGATAGAGTAACTGTTCTGTAGTGTTTGGCCTCACAGTGACTCCTTCTTCCTCTGCTTTGGGGCAGCATCTACAAGGCCTGAACAACACACATAAAAAATAATTATGACAGTAAAAGGCACATTACCATCAGTCTGCCTCGCAGTGCTCCCTCTCACCCTGAACACATGTATCCCATGGCTGTTGCCGCTCTCTGAAGCAGTGTATGCTTTTGGGAACGTCTCTCAAGTGAAAACATGACCTTAGCCACTATAGTCCCTGGATTTGGCACCCTGCAACTTCTGGCTCTTCCTCAAAGTCAAAAATGACCATGAAAAGGAAATCTTTTCAATTGATTGAGGACGTCAAGGCAGCCAGGACTGCATGGAAAGGGGATTCTAGAACTGCTTCAGAAAGTGACTGGAAGGATGGGATGAGCGTGTGTGAAGCGAGGGGACGGGTATTCTGAGGGTGATTAATGGGACGGGTCTTCCATTGTAATGAATGTTTTGTTTCTTTAAAAGAAACAGTCACTGTATCTTCTTCTATCACATCGTGTGTCTGCCAGGACTGTGGGAGCCTAGAGCACGGATGCCCAACTTCCCAGTTCCTTACTTTTCTAAGAGTTTTTTTTTTTTTTTTTTTTTGGTAAGAGAAGGGGCAATAGAGGAGAACCGAAGAACTCCACTGAGAAAACTCTTAATTTCTTCCTTCCTTAAGGCAGAGAGAGACACAGACTGTCTCCTCTAGGATGGCATCTCCAGCTTGTGAACTAGAAATCATTATTTTCTTCTCTGGATTTCCAGCCCCCTGGGTGTGCAAAGCCTCTCCTGGCCCTTCCTCCTCTCCAGGCTGCTGTCCCTTAGCTCCGAGAGCTGTGCTTTGTACTGCGATGGGGCTGCCACCCTGTGAGCCCCGGCTCTCCTTTGCCAGCGGCTCCCTGCAGTCTGTTCTAAATTGGGAAAGGTGGTGGGAGACAGGAAAACAGGGCGGGATAGGAGACACTCTTTCTCTTCAGCTTCCTGCTGTTTCCTGTCACGGTGAGTGGTAGGCAGCGGAAGTTGTTTCCAGTAGCTGCACTTTGGAATCTAGCAGCAGCAGTTGGACCCACTCTGCAGTGTCCCAAAAATTGCAGGACCAGTTGTACGGTGCCCTGGTCAGAGATGCCAGGAAGCAGCAGTCTCTTTGCAGAGATCTTGTCCTCCACCTCCTGCAGCTTTCAGCAGCTGACAGGTCCCTCTGCTTGCTGGTTCTCTGAGTCCTTTTTTGCTTCCTCTGTCTCCTACCTTGGAGAGACCAAGCTGTTCTCTTTCTGCCTTTTCTCTTCTTCAATTTCCTTTTAGCAGCTTCTTTTGTTGAAAGAATGCATTCATTTCTTTTCTTGTTTTTGTTTAAACATATTGGAGGAAAGGGGTGGGGAATGGGAGTAGTGCTAACTCGTTCACTTCTGTCTCCTTGTGGTGGAAATGTTCCCCACGATCGCTGGGTTCATTCACCAGGCCAAATCATAGTGTCAGTGATGCTATCAGTGTATTCAAACATGATGAACCTGGCTTAGTGCTAAATCTTTACATGTCTCCCTTACTTTCCCCAACTTTATAAAACACATTTATCAGCCTCATTTTACTGAAGAATAAACCAAGGCTCAGGTGTTCAGGATGAAGTAAATACCTGCCTGACGCCACAACGAACCTTTGAGCCTGACTCCAGAGCCCAAGCTCTTAATCATGCTATTGAATTGCATACTTCGTATTTGTAACCTAATTCTTTGTCCTCTGCCTGTATTAGTTACCTTGTCCATAATCTTTCTAGGATATGCACTTAATTAACTGGTTGCTAAATAATGACTAGTTCAGCTTGTTAGGCTGTGGTGCATTCATCCAAAAAATAAAGAAAGGAAGAAAGAAGGAAAAGAAAGAAAGAAAGAAAGAAAGAAAGAAAGAAAGAAAGAAAGAAAGAAAGAAAGAAAGAAAAAGAAAGGAAGGAAGGAAGGAAGGAAGGAAGGAAGGAAGGAAGGAAGGAAGGAAGTAAAAGTGCTCATACTGACTTGTAGTAAGTCAAACCTTGTGGTCTGGAAAATATTTACCTTAAGTAGGATCTTTGTTACTTTTCTTTCCTTGCTGAGACAAAATACCTAATGCCCAGTACTAAGGATGGAAGGTTTTATTTAGCTCACAGTTTGTGGAGGTTTCAGTCCATGCTTGGCTCCAAGGCAGAGTGGCATGTAGCAGAGGGCAACAGTTCATGGCAGAAGACAGCAAAGCCACAAGAGCAAAAGGGAGGAGTGGCAGCAAGCAGCCTATTTCCCTCCTTACACTGTGTGTAAACTAAATGCCTCAGGGCAGTGCAGCACTCATACCCATGACTTAATCATAACCTGAAAGCTGGCACCATGACTGCATGAGGCTTTTGGGGGACATCCAGACACAAACCATGACAAGTAGTAAGAAGACTGACATGATGGATCAACCACATATTTCTATAAATGAATGAGTTTGCAATTTTTAAGCCTTCTCTAGATACATTATTTTGTTTTATTTGATTTTTTTCTGTCAGTGTGGGAGGTGGAAAAAGAAGGAATTGCAGTCCTATGACTATTTCAATACATACAATTTGAAAGAATACAGTTTCAAATTACTACAAAATAACCCATGGGAACATGAAATTGGCCAGAATGAAATACTGGAGTTCCAAAAGTTTGCTAATTTCAGCACCAGTTTTCCAAACTTTAATGACATACAAACAACCTGAGGACCTTCTGGAGTGTTGACAGATCCAATTAAAAAATTCTAGGGCATAGCTTCAAAGTCTGCCTTCTCCAGGGGCCTTCTGGTGGTGATGGTAGTATCACCTCCTGATCACATACCATTAGCAAATCTCATTATTTTCAACCTTTATAAGAATCCTGTATTATACTGTCATTATTCTACCTTTTTCAGCACACTGAAAAAAATTTTGTGGGACAGTTAAGGTGGATTGTCAACTTAACTGGCTTTGGAATCACCCATGGGATTATTGCACTGCATTTCTGGTGTGTCTGGGTGGATGATGGAGATGTGATCTTGGAATCCACACACAGTCTCTGAGTCCTATTCTGGGCTCTGCTCTGCCTTCTGCCTACTACAAACTAAGCAGCTTTGTGGGCTTGGAGCCAGCCAGCCATGGACTGAATCCCCTCAAACTGTGAGTCAAACTAGACCCGTCCTCCTTAAGTTGTGAGTGTCAGAGAGTGTGTCCCAACGATGCGAGCATTAATATACTTAGCAACTTGGTCATGGTACCTCAGCTGGAAAATGAGAGGATTCAGTTCAAAGCCATGTTTTCTTACTTCAAAACTTGCAATATTTGCTCATCAACAGTGCAACATTATAGCCAGTAAAGTTGCCAAAACATAGCACATGGTGCTTATACCTGTAAGATTAGTATTGCAAAATATAAGGGTATTTTTGGTTAGATTTACTGATACTTTGAAATTAATCTGTTTTGAAATGTTTTGTGGAATTCATTATTTAAATTTTAAACTCTTATTTAGACAAGGTATGTAAAAATATCATAACCATTTCAGTAGGGTCACATAGTCCAAGGTATTCATTATAATTGAGTAATTCATTAGACTGAAACTGATGTAGATAGAGGATATATATTTCTCTCTCAGATTTCAAGAAAAAAAGGGGTCAGGGAGTTATAGTTAGGTCGGAGTTGAATGTGAGCATTAGCATGGCATGCCCACCAGGAGTAAATCCATAACAGCACCAATGACTTTCAACTCTTGTGGCCCTCATGGCCTACAAGTTAAAACCAGATGTAAGGAAATAAATGATTTTACCATCAGCCCTGAAAAATTTCACCTATAGATGTAGATAATGAGTGTTGCCATGGAGACAGCATAATTATATCACCTGAATAGAATCTAAGGGAATTGGAAAACAAGAGACAAAGAAATAAGCTTAATTATTCAGTTTTTGAAAAAAAAATCTCTACAGGCAATTTAACAGTGAAGTAGGGTGACTAAGGAACACATACATTTCATGCCCATATGCCCCAGAAATAACTAATTAGGCACAATGTGCCATTCCTAATTATAGAAATAATTGCTGGAAGAAGGAAGGCTGAATATAGAGTGGCTGGCAACTTGACGGTCCTCTTGCTAGGGAGAGTGCTGAATGTTGCAAGTGGCTGATTGGTGGATTTCTTTTTTGCATGAGAATAGGATTGTAACTGGTCTAATTTTTTTATAACTTCCTGATTACTGAAGAGGATGCTGAGGCGAAGACAGCAGGGTGGGTCTCTGAGGTTGGAGGAAAGAGTAGGGAAAATGTGACTTATTTATGTTCACCCAGGAAGAATGCGCCTGTGTGCTTTCTTTGTTCAGATGCAAGATCCTTCTTGCTCAGGAGAAAGCGGATGTGGACAAGGGAGGCAGCTTTCCCTCCTGGCTTTAACGTAAGAACTACCCACCAACCTGCCTACCCTCAAACGTCTCCAAAACACCGCCTGAAATTCCAGTAGAACTTGTTTGGAAGTAATGAGAAGCTATCACAGATAACCAAGAATATCAGTAGAAGTTGCTATTCACACTTTAGCCTGGATTGGTTTAAATTGCATTTCCAGAATCTGAGAGAAAAAGCAGTGATCATAAGAGGAGAGGGGGTGGTGGGCAGAGCTCTGTTTCCCTGAGATATCCTGCTTCCTGGTGTACACACCCGTCTGATCCCCAGGACTAGGAGTACAGTGGCCTTTACTCCTGTCATCAGCTGTTGTTTCGTGACACACTTGACCTAAGTTAGGGAGAACACCGAGGTGGGCCTGACCTTACCTTACCACTGGTCTAGAGGTCAGAGATGAAAGAACTCAGTGTGCAAGGCCGGCCTGAAGGTAAAAGGAATGGAACAGAAAGGACATAGAGGACCCACAGGAGCTGAGAGGAGCCCTTGGTTGCTAGATGCCAGACAATACCGACATCAGTCCTGCAACTGCAAGAACTGAATTCTGCCAATAATGAGAATGAGCTTGGAAAGAGGCTTCTCCATGCATTGCAGGTGAGGAATTAGCCTGGATAGCACCTTGGCTTCAGCTCTGTGCCCCCTGAGGGACTCCAGAGGACACTGCCATGCAACGCTCCACTTCTGATCTACCTGATTTCAGGCAATCAAGATTCGCTATTCCCAAACATCCTTCCAGACTCCCTGAGCACATGCTTCTACCATAGTTCTATCACAGTTCTCTTCCTTCATCTTAATCTGTAATCAAGCTCAACGGACCCATTAGGATCCAGCTCACATAATGCCTCTCCTAAGTATTTCCTACTTGGTGACACTAGTCACTCTGAATACCATTTGCCTTTGTAATCTTATTTTGTAGCATTTATCATTTATAATATTATTGAATAATAAATACAGAGTCCACCAAACTATATATACACATTTCAGGAAATATTTCAATACTAAATATTTTAAATATAAATATTTAATGTATAAATATTTTAATACTAAATTTATTGAACCATCACGAGATTAATACAAGTTACTTTTTGTCTCTACAGTTACAAGATGTGCTCAAAGTGGTGGCTATTTGCTTCCAGGCATTTATTAGTACAGTGAACTGTTGCTTGAGTAACCTGGGTCATTGAGATTGTTGAGCATCAATTTCCAATTTCTTCTCTAAGGCTCAGTAGTGTAGTGGGTTTTCTGTGCTATATGACATCCTCTAGGGTTCCCTATGGAAGGGTAACACTAGCTATTGTAAAAACATTATATTCTTTTTCTTTTCCTGGAGTGTCTATACATTTTTTGACAGACTCTGTATATATGTGTTTATTATTTACATAGAATGCATATTTATATAGTTTATATTTTATCATCTCTAAATGATCACATACTTCATGAAAACTGGAAATTCAATTTTTGTAATTTCCTGTACTAAGTCCTGTACTTCCAAAGCAGTTGGCAACAGTACCTTGCTTATCCAAGGATCAAGATAGGAGAAAATCTTTCGTACCTATGTTACATCTGCCTGACATTCTGCCCCTTATAATGAATGTAGGGCATATTTAAAAGATCTTCAGATCTTTCATGAGGCTGTCCTGTGAAATTAGGTTTACCCAAATAATTTGTGTTCTCTTCTGCAATGTTTATGTGTGTACAGATACAAATATACATACATTATATATGTGACATTAATGTATTATATGGAAGTCAACTTCTATCATTATTGTTTTGAGACATTTTAAATATCAGGTATCTTAGGCTTATTACCTCCTATGCAAAGACAGACTCGCTTTTACTTTTTCTAAATGTACTTTGCCCCTACACCTCCCAGTATCCTGTTTCTATCACAAACTCCAGGATGATGGAAATTTGCATCTTGTCTCTGCTTCCATGGCCATGCACTGGGGTGCAGAACTTCCCAGTCTGTGCTCACAGGACAGTGCTCTACTTCCTGTTTGACCTCTTCATTCTCTTTTCTCTGATCTTTTTCTAGTTCCTTCTGTAGTCTGCTTGTGAGATGATACAGGTGTGGATGTTCAGCAGAATACCTTGGATCCTGATCATGAAACTGCCTCTTATTAGGGGCCAGCACTAAAATTAATTTAAATAATGCCTGTTGGACAGCTTATAAAAATTTCATGAAACTGAATAAACATTGAACAGAATAATAAACAGAATAAATAGAAACAAAAGTTCTCAGCTTCCAGGAAGTCCAGTTGGTCCAACACCAAGAAGGAGCCTGAAAGGTAGCACACAGCTGTCCATGATGGACACCAAGGAAAGAGTGGTGGTCCGGGAAGGATACCTTCCATCACTGACATTGAGCTCTGTTGAGAACGCACCAATGTGAAGAGATTGACAGCCCCTGGGCTGCCTGAAGCAGCCTTCAACACCAGCGCTGCTTAGTTGGGATATTGTAAACACACTCATGGAGAACACTTCAACTTCCTTCTGGCGCCTCAGGAGACTTTCCTAGAAAAGTTTTCTTTCAAAACCTGCTTGAGTGACAGATGGAAAAGCTGAGATTTCAAATGGAAGATGATTGAAGTTGATGGGCTCAAACGCTGAATCATTTCCAAGGTCAGTCCCCGGAGCAGTGAGCTTTTGGTGTTCTTCTTCCATCCTAATACATCCACAGAAACAGCCGCACCACCGGGCTGCTCCAGCCATGTCACGGGTACCCTGTTGTACTTGCTGTAGCAAGGCCTTTTGTCTTCTCTTTTGTTTTTGCAGGAAGGAACTGTGCAGAAAAAGTAAAGCAGTAGATCTAACAGATGCTAAGAGAGGGAGGGTTGTTCTTCAGGGTGTACAAGTCTGTCTGTGATTATTTCTAAACTATTTCAATGCAGTGGGTCATTCAGTTATCAACTCAACTAGCTCAGTTGTAGGAGAGAGCAGGTGGTAAGAAAACGAAAATCCACACTGGACTACTTGTGTCCTAGTCAGTTTTTCATTGCTATTATGAAATAACTGAACCTGAGTACTTATAAAGAAGAAAGGTTTATATAGCTTACAGTTTTGGAGGTAGAAAATCCAAAGAGCATAGTGCCAGTTCTGGTGAGGTCGCCTCAGCTGAACCCCTTCTTAATGGTGGGCACTGGAATGCCAACAGCTCATGATCAGACAGGAAGTGAGAGAGAAAGGAAGAGCCAGACAGGAAGTGAGACCGAAGGGAGTGGGCAGACAGGAAGTCAGAGGGAAGGGAGTGGTCGGAGGCAAAGTCAGAGGGAAGAGAGTGGCCAGGCTTGACCCTTCATAACAGCCCTTTCGGGAAGACTGACCTTAATTCCTTCCAAGGGCAGAGCCCCCAGTGATGTCCTATGAGCCTACACCCCTAAAGATCTTCCACCTTCCACCACCACCACACTGAGGAGCAGAATTATCACACAAGACATTTGGGGGTCAGCCACACCCAATCTGTAGCAACCTTCTTTCAGCTACCGAGTTTTTTGCACCTTAATTCCTCCTGGGTGGAATGAACTATACCTAAAATTTATCCCTGAGCCTAGTATCTGGAGAAGTAAAGGAAAATTCACTGCCAGGTTGTTTGGTTTTATATCTTAATGTTCATCTCAGTCATGATTCTATAATGAAGATGAAAATAGCACAGCTAAGTGACTGCCTGGAGTGATTTTAAGCCAGAAAGGGGAATTCATCTCTGTGTCCGTCATCTCTCCAGTCCCGAGTCCTTCCTTCTCTTCTCTGTGACCTTTGATGTTCAAACCGGGCCTGGTCAGCTGTGTTCTGGGCACCCTCGCCACTGGCTTTGGGAAAGTTCTGCCTAATGTAGACATTCTTGGAAGAGATTTGGGTGGGAAAGGAGACTGGAAAATGGACCTTCCTCCTACTTTTCCCTATTCCTGCTGGTGCCACCCCTGTGGCCCTCGCAGTGGTCACTGACTGTTCAGGTGTGACTGTAGTTTTTGGTTTCAGCACTCCCAGACTGCACTCACTCCTTTCTGCTGCACTGGTACTAAGTCTTCTATGGTCTGTGCATCAGCAACCCGGAGCCTCTCCTGTGGACTCCACAGTTCCTGAGACCCCACTTCCTCCCTTTTATTTCTCTTTTTCTCTTTCAACTGCATGTCCAGAATTCCTTATGGGAAATGACTGCATCCCTGAGTACATCTAGAGCTAAAAAAGTGCCACAAAGACAAATTAACTTGGAACTGGAATTCTCAGGGAAGTTTAGTGGGCAGAATCTGGCTCAATATAAAGAAGGACTAACTTTCTTCCTGTGTTGAGTGGGACTTTGTGGTAAGAAGGCTTCTCCATGGCTAGAAACTTTCATGAGGAGCAAGATGACTACTATCAGAAATACTCTTGCAACAGGAGTCAGATATATTTTGCCTAGGAGACTGGCAAGGATTTAAAATATTGGCAATATATATGGTCTGGGGACTACCATACATATGCTGTGGGCTTGGAGTATAAATTGGTAGAGGTTCCCAGAAGTGGAATTTGGCAGTATGTATTCCATTACTAATTTATTCTAGAGAAAAATATAGGAAATAAGCACGAGATGAAATATTATGTCTGGAGTGTTGAGTGCTAATGAGACAAGTAGAGGAAGAGTCAGGCCTAGATCTGGCATTCCAGGACAGGTGACCAAGCAAGGTCATCTGAGAGCAGGGCTTTGGGCAGGGATGTGATGAGAAGAAGCTGTGGGCATAGGAGAGCAGAGCGATGCGCCAGGCAGAAGGAAGTGTGAACCTTGCGGAAGCTCAGGACATGAAGAAGGAGTAGAAGGAGGTAACGTCCTGGAGATACTGGCAATTAGGTCATGGTAAATGTGAGAACGTGCTGTATTTTTCTGACCATTTTTTTTTTTTAGAAAAGCCGAGAAATAATCTGATATATATCATGATGAAAATCCTTAAAATATATTTGTCCTTCAAAGCCACTCTACTTTTAGGTATTTACTTTGAGAAAACTATCAGAGAAAATATCTAAGGATGTATGTATGGACAAGAACACTCACTAATAACTTATTTTTAGAGAAATTATCACATGTCAGATATTATCCCATGAACTTGATGTATATTAATTTATCTAAATTTCTAATCTCTTCAGGAGAGAGATAGGAAGAAATTGAGAGGAAGAAATTGAGCATAGAGAAGTTGAATCCCTGATCTAGTCTGCAAGGGTGCATACCAAAACATTAATAGAGAGCAAAGGGCTTCTGCAGGTTTTTTGCCTTAGTTGCATATGACAGACCCTCAAATATGGGGTTAAAATGCCTTAACTAACTGTGCCGCCTATTTACTCAAAGTGCAGCATAAAGGTTTCTGAAGTCAATCATGGCCAAGGAGTCTAAGAGTACTCAGAGGCAAGAGTTAAGAGGCCATGATTGATGCAACAAAAATATATTGTGTGATGATAAAATACAAGCCATGGAAATGCCTGAGATTAAAACTGGGAACGTTTCAGACCAGAAGGTAGAACAGACAGTAGAGAGCAGAGGTGGACGTGGGAAGGGAACTCGTGACAAACCATGTTTCAAACCCCCACGCTGCCATTTGAGCTATGACTGCTGTACTAGGCACCCATGGAACTTGGTGGTTTGCTTAACTAAAATACATTATTAGTATCAATTAGCTTTCATGATCTGTGTTGTTAGAGACACAGTGAGTTGGCTGTACTTCTCCCATGTTGAAACAACACTATTTGTTAGGGTGTACAGATTTTAAAGGGTTTGCATACCAACAAAATAGTCAGACCTGCTTAGAATATGAAAGAATTATGAATAAAAGAAGTATAAGCTCATGGAAGTGAATGAACAAAAATACATATTTTATTCATTTCTAAGCAGTGGCATATTATAATTAACTGCCTATTTAATTCAGCATTCAGTAGATTCTTAGGATCCACTTGCTACTTCCTGGGGAATTTTTCCAGGAAATTAATTCCCCTGGTAGCCACTGGGTGCTCTCTGTGTCTCAGGTCTAGCACTAGGCAGTGGGTACAGAATCAGACTCAGTCCCTGCCCCCTGTACATTCACACTGGGATGGGGAGATGAAATTCGTTATGTGTCCAAAACTTTAAGTGTTTGACCTTGGGATTATATGAGAGTAATAATTAGATTTATTGATTTTTTCCCATTATACTCACACCTTCTGCTTCACATTTTCACAGCAATCACTTGTAGCAGGTTCTGGCATCACCATCTTCATTGTACTGATATGAAATTGGCTCAGAAAGTTAAGTAACTTGCTCAAGGCCACTCTCAAGCAGGTAGATGCAGGATCTCTCTCTCTCTCTCTCTCTGTCTGTCTCTCTGTCTCTCTCTCTCCTCCCCCCCTACACCACACAGTGTATCTATAGCTTTTAACCACTGCCTAATGTCCTTTCCCAAGTGAACAAAAATCAACTCATCTAAAGGAAAAGGAATTCAGAATCTGGTATGGGCTGAATAATTGTGCCCCTTAAGTTTGTAAGTTAAAGCCCTAACCTTGAATGTGACGGTGTTTGGAGATGGAGCCTTTGGGTGATAATCGATTAAGTTTAGATGAGGTTATGGCAGTGGGAACCACCTGAAGGATAAGTGACCTGTAAGAGAGATGTCAGAGCATTTACTCACTCTCTAAAAACACACCCCCTAGGCAGGCCAGGTAGACACAGAGCAAGAAGGCGGCCATCCGCAAGTGGGCAGGGAACCCTCGCCAGAACCTGGCTCTGTGGCACGCTGATCTCAGAGTCCCAGCATCTACAGCAATGAGAACAAAGTGCCTGTTGCTTGAACCACCTTGTCTGTGGAATCTGATAGAGTAGCCTGAGCAGACTCTGAGAACATTCTGAAGAGAAAAGTGAATATTATCTCCCTGATCCTGTCAGTGGCCAGTTCCCCAGGATGGGGGAGGCTTGTTGGGATTGCCGCTGTATTTGCTGAGAATGCTGGGAGAAAGACTGAGCTGAGATGCAGTTACACCATTGACCTCTGCAGATTCCAGCACCTAGGATGATCGTTCTAATGAAGAGGCAGCTCTCAAAGGGGTAAGCTTCAGACCAGGTCACATCTGGGGGCTGTCTATCCACACTGCTCTGCCGAGGAAGCATCTGTGTGTACTATCCTGAGTGATAGGATCATTCAAGTTTTACAGTAAAATTTAAAATAACTTCACGATGTGTCTAAAGACTCATAGAAACTTGTACTGATTGAAGTCTTACCTTTTCTTCAACCCCAACTTTCAGGGAGAAAAATAAGATGGGATTCTCTGCCTCATCTTGTGTCCGAAGGTCACGACTCCAAGTAAACACGATCTGGAACTTCCAAAGTTCTGGTAAAGCTGGTGCCTATAAAATAAAGGAGGTTTTAAAGGTTTGCTAAATGTGGCAGTGTTCACTCATGTGTACTTGTGCACATACCGGGTCTCTGCCGTTTTGTTTTTCCTGACATGCAGCATGGGAGAAATGTTCTTCTGCCCACTCTTCTGACATCAGTCAAATTCACCTTGATGATACCTCTAGAGGGTATATTCCAACTTGCTCCTCTTTTTTTTTTTGGAGCAAAATTACTTTTAATACCTGTACCATTTATAATTGTCCTCCATTTATTCTACAGGCAGAATCAAAATGTACATGATAGATCCCATTGTTGAGAGAAATGCATTTGATTAAAAAACTAATAATGCAGGCGTTGAACAGTAACATTTTTGATAACTTCATTGCACTGGTGGCATCCTGGAGGCAGGCCTACAGAAGGCTCAGGGACTCCCTTCCCTGTGGCCACACCTGGACGGGGTCATTGTCAGGGTGCGGAGGGGTATACTCTATGCACAGCCCTATGGAGCCAACCTGGGCCCCACCTGCTGTGCTTGTTGGTACAAACCCATGGGGAATGCTTCTGTGGGTCCCCCCTTGCTAGGGGCAGAAAGAGGAGTTTTTCACCTGGTTCAAGTTCACATTTGATGTGAGCAGCTTTCTCCTGCCAGACCCTTCCACCGTGCCCTCTCTGCCTTGGCACCAAGTGACTGTGGACTGAAAATGTGATCCAAAGGAAATCTCTCCTCCTTTCAGCTGTGGGTGTTACTCTGTCCAGAGCAGGAAAGTGACTAGGACAGCGGGTGAATGGAGTGGGCTAAGTAACCCCTGTATGTTCTGACGTAGAGGAGAACATTCCACTATCACCTGAAATGATGCTGAACAGTGAGTTGACGTTAATCATCAGGCTGATACCCCTGGCTCTTAAATTTACAGCCAACAAACAGCCTCAGTCTGTGCCAGCCAATTAGTGTTGGTGCTTCTGGAGTTTGTACTCTCCAGCTGATCTTGTTAAGTCTCCATTGGAAACACTCCTTGTTTTCCAAACTTCATTTTAAACAAATTTAGAAGGCAATTGCAAAGGCTTTGACTCTTTTTACATTACAAAATGTATTTATAAAATTATATCAAACCATAAAACAAAACAAATAACACAAAAGAAAAACATCAGTTAAAGCACACAATTCATAATGAAGTAGAATATGTATATAAAGTGCTTCATGTTTTCTTTCTAATTTTTCTGACCAGGACAGTTATAAATGATGTGACCTCAATTGTAGAGAGAAA
The DNA here is from genome assembly GCA_004027595.1 of Dinomys branickii. Classification (NCBI taxonomy): domain Eukaryota; kingdom Metazoa; phylum Chordata; class Mammalia; order Rodentia; family Dinomyidae; genus Dinomys; species Dinomys branickii. Next base: position 44,331 of record PVLD010009435.1, on the reverse strand, counting down.
CTCATCTTTGGCCATCTCGTTAGACTGTGTGATAGTTTGCCTCTGGGACATTTTTCAGTGGTCCATGTGTGAAAGTGTCAACATCAGGAAAGTGTTGGAACCTTTGAGAGGTGGGCTATTACAAGGTCTCCGGGTAAGTGGGTGTGCCCTCCCTGCACAGCGGGACCTTGGTCCCCTCCTCTCTCTTCTTCTCCACAGTCATGAGGTGAGCAGGTTTGCTCGGCCACATTCTTCCACCATGATGGGTCACTTTCACACTGTACAAAGCTGTACAAAGACTCATAAAAGGATTCCAGATGAAATAATGGTTTCTTTCAAAACATTCCATGTCTTTCTCATTATAGTTTTCTTCATACCACAGTCAAATTGCTCACCAAGACATTTCTAACTTCACTTTTTGTTTCTGTTGTTGACCAGCCTGAATTCAATCAGTGTTGAACACTTAGATGTAGACCATGAGACCGTGGGCCAAATGTCACAGCTTGTTGGAGCTGTCAGTTAACCTGTGCATTCGCACTTGCTCTCTCCCTTCTTCTCTCCCCTTCCCCGGCTGATTGCTTTGTAGAAGCGCCCAGCAATAATGTTAAGCTCTGTGACTTTCATTAGCTCAACCGAGGAAGAGAGGCTGAGAGTATGAGAAGCTGCTATTTGCCGGGGGAGGTACAGAGGGAGAAGAGGTTTTTCTGTTTGTTGAATGAAGTCTAGAGGCTCTCTTTGTCATAGGGTACTTAGGATTTTGAAGAACAATTTATTCAGAAAACGAGGAAGAAGCTAAGATATATTCTATAGAAAAAAAAACAAATGCATGAGATACATGCCATAATTTTGAGGCTTAATTTCTTCTTGTTTTTTTTTTTTTGTAATTTTTTGGTAATTTTAAAATATGCTATATTAAATACACATATCTTTGAAATTAAAAGTAATTTAAAATAAATGCAATAGTAGAAGCTTTGGAATTTTAAACTAATTAGTGAGTGAATATGTCTCACTTCTACTTATAATCCACAGTACTGGAGAGATCAGAATTATGATGCAATCTAAGCAGACACAAACAAAAAGTCTGCTGAACAGTTTTAATGTTATTTTACATCCACAGTGCCTGGCCAAGTAGCAGACTGACCCTAGGCACTCCTTAACTGTCTTAACAGAGGATTAAATGAACAAATTACAGGGAGATTATTCAAGCCCGCAAGTCAGCCCCTCTAGAATGTTTAGTCCTTTGCACAAATGTCTTTGCTCACATCGTGCCTCTGGTATCTAAGCATTTTCCAGAATTTCTGTCTTTGCCTATATTCTGTGCTGTGTTGAAGCTGTGGAGCATTCTGGGAAGGCAGGCAAGGTGACCTACCCTGTGTCAGGTGCGCTGACCCAATACCAATCTGCCATACACCTTCCCCCAAGTGATGCCAGAAATATCACAGGAACAGAGGGTGAGTTCAGCCTGTTGCCAAATTTATTTGGTATGTTCTGCATGTTAAAAATGAAAACCCACGCAAGCAAGAGCACTCATTCTTCTGACAGGAAGTGTTTAGAAAGGAAGCAGCTTCTGTCAGGGAATAAATCTTTTAAAATCCCAAAGTGGGGCATAAAATATGCCAGTTGGCTAAAGGGGTACTTGCCTTGAACCCTGGAGACTCCATTCTAGCTGTTCACTGACTACAACCCTGCCTCTGAGATGAGGAGTCCTTGCAAACAAGGATTTCTTCCACCAGTAGTCTTTGTTCCCTTCCTTGTAGAGAGCACAACGGTGTTCCCTACACAAACAGCCCAGTCCACTGTCAGAGCCTGCACGTCAGCTCCATGTGATCTATCTCCTGAAGGGTGAACTGTGCTGTGGGTATCCATGCCCAGGTCAGAGCGATGACTGAGGCTGGCTGTTTGCAATGATAAGAACTGCAGGAGAACCATGTAGAGTTCCCCATCATCCTGCAAGGCCCTTGCACTGCAGGAAACCACCTGCATGTATGTGGTGGAGGACAGGGACAGGGGAGGAGGAAGGCTTGCTTGTCGGTTGCTGGTTCTCCTAATGCTGAATATTTCTAAGTAGGACTCCACAGACTCTTCAAACTTAAGACATGGCCTTCTAGGTCATAATAAGGTATTAATGTTTAAGAAGTATTTATCAACTTTCTTGCTGCTAGACACAGTATCTGACACCAACACTTTAAAAGGAATAAAGATTTAATTTGGCTCATGTTTCAGGGGGATTCAGTCTGTGGCTAGATCACTCTAAAGTGGAATGGCGTGGTGGAAGGACACCATGTACCTCACGGTGGTAGGACACCATGTACCTCATGGAAGCTGGGCAACAGAGCAGGGGAGCAATGCCACATAGATCTCAAGGTCACAGCTCCACGACTCACCAGAAGTGCGCTTTATCAGTTCCCCGGGCAGACCCCAAAGCCAAGCCAGCTGACACTCTGCCATAACCACCACATTCCACCCCTTGTCCCTTGTGATCAAAACACATCTACTTAAAAAAGAGTAAACCTTCAAATAAAGACAATAGCAAGTTCATAATTACACCAAACATAGTAAAGCTATTCTGCATATAGCCAGAAACAACAACCCATGAAGTCTCATTAGCTTCCACCTTTTTTCAAAAGTACAAGTCAGTGTCTCTTCTGAAACTAAAGGTCGACTCTTAGGTGTGAGCTTTTTATTAAAGAAAAAGTTACATACTCCCAAGGTACAATGGGTATATATAGGGTACATACTGTCATTCCAAAGGGGAGGAACAAGGGTAAAGAAAAAAATAGTACTGAAACCCAGAAAGACTCAAAGATTGAATCCTATTGCTCCATGTTTGGCATCTAGGATGCAAGGTGGTAGAATATGAATACCAGAGGCTTAGGCAGCCCCACCTCTAAGGCTTTTTTTCAGCCCCCACAGGCCTTTCTTTGGGTTGGCTTCACTCGTAGCCTGCCGCTTTCCTCAGCAGAGGTTCCATGTTCCTGGCATTTCCCACTTTCTGGGGTCTCCACTGCCCCTTCACATCCATTCCCTTCAAGCACAGCTTCACAGTGCCCTTTTAGGTGACCCTTGCCAGGAGCTTGATGACTTCTTCTGTAGGCTTGGTGGGTGTCTGCTTGGCCCCCCAACCCTGGCATTCTGCATGCTGGTAAAGCCAGCATTACATGGATGATGCCAAATCCATGGAAGCAGTAGCCAGGCCCTCACGGACTGTGGCTGCAATGATCTCTGAATGCCTGAATGACTGAGCAGAGTCAGATGAAATCCTGGGCAGCTAATGCTCTAGGAGGCTTTTCTCAAGCAGACAGCCAAGGGACACCCTTCCAAAAGGACGGGTTAACATTTTCGCACCCTTGAGCCCTCGTGGGTGGGGTATTTCTGATTCCTGAGATTCCCCCCGAGGCGTCTTTCTTCTTGCCCCTGTACAAAGTACTTGATTTCTTTTTGATGGTGATAATATCATCAACAACCACAGCTCATTTGGCTCCAACTTTATATATGTGCTTCCTTGGCCAACAGTTAAGTATTCCAGATCTATCTGTACTGCCCTTTTCCTTTAGTTCTAATTATACTAAAGACAGGCAGCAGCACCATGCCGCAGTCTGGCTGCTGCGCTGCTTTGAGATGTCCTTAGGTCAGTTAGCTCACATCATTTAGTCTCAGCCTTCTACAAAATATCAGGACACATGACAAAATACACAAAGTTTTCTGCCAAAAAATTGGCCTCTAGTTCTACTGTGAATGGAGCCTTTGCTCTGAGTTGAAACCTACCGATCCTGGCGTTTACTATCCATATTTCCTAAGTGCCTTGGTCTCCTGGCCTCCAACTGGAATCACCCATCAAGTTTTTCTTACAGTATTCTAAAGTCTTTCTAGCTGGCATCTCCACATCTCACCAAATCCTTCATATAAGTCAGTTTCAAAGGTTCAAAACAACACGATCACATATAATCACACAACAGCCCACCTCTCTGGTACTGACTCTTTGTGTTGTTTTCCCACTGCTGCTGAACATGATACTCCACAGCCACAATTCTTTAAAATTATTTTTTAAAATTTTATTCTTAGAGATAGAAGAGCCAAAACATATTAACAAACATACACACATGAAAGAAACAACATAAGAACAATAAAAATAACACAGAATTTCAGACAGGGTGAGAAAATTTTCATAATGGGTGTTGTGTTACATACTGTTATCTTCATATCAGTTGTGAAGATAAACAAACACAGACATGCAAGAATGATCAAATGATTAAATATCAACTGTGTCTTTCAAGAGAGCAATGGAAATTAATAGTACAATTATCCTGGCCATCGTGTGTGTTTATATACTTTTCTCCCTTTCTTCTTTATTTTCTCCTTTCCCGCATCCTAGTCATTCTTTTCTTTTGAGCAGTTTCTTTCCCTTTCTCACTATCTATTGTACCTTTTAGATTTTATTTTCCCTTTCAGGTTCTTATACTAGGAAGACAATACGATGTTTACAAATATGAGTCTTATTTATTTCACTTATGAGTATGCTCTCTCCTGGAGACAATTTACCTATAAAAGCCTCATTTACTTTCTTTATAGCTAAGTAATATTCCATTATATAAAAATACCACATCTTTTTTATCCATTCCTCAATTGGTGGTCATTTGTGTTGTTTCCAAGATTTAGCTATTAAAAGTTGTGCTGTATAAAGATGGGTGCACATATATTACTGTGATATGATGTTTTCAGTTCTTCTGGAAAAGTACCCAGAAGGGGATTAGCTGGGTTGAATGGGCCCTCTAATTCTAGTTTACTGAGGAATCTCCAGACTGATCTCCACAGTGGTTGCACGAGTCTCTACTCCCAATATTGGAGAAGAGTTGCTTTCTCCCCACAGCCCCTTCAGAATTTGTTGATTATTGACTTCTTGATGATACCCATTCTTTCTGAATAGCCACAATTTAAAAGGAGAGATATAATTGGTCTCATGGGTTCAAAGGTTTTACAGTACGTTCAGTTGGCTCCAAGGCATAAACATCACAGAATAAGAGCATGGTAAGAGAAAGCTGATCACCCCCTGGCAGCCAGGAGGCAGAGCAGGGAACAGTGCCCCTGGAGAAAGGGGGAGGAAACAGACACGGATCCCAAGGTCATGCTCCCAGGACCCACCAAGACACACCCCAAAACGTGCTCCACCCATCTCCCAGAGAGACCCCAAAGCCAATCAAGGACACTATGCCCTAACCACCACACCTTATTAAAGCAATGGAACAAATTTAAGTTTGCTGGCAGTATTTACAATATTTAAATATTTAGCTGTATGGGGTAAATGCTCTCGTGTACTTCTCTCCAGGCCTCACACACATTTGCAACAGGACCAAAAGCACAGACCCCAACAACTGTGTCACTTCAAGGAGATGTGTACCATCCCTTCTTATTCTTCCTTGCAGAGAAGTTGTTCGTGTCTTACAAAAACATGCATTAGAGCCTTTATTTGATTTAGAAAGAAAAAAATGAAGAATTTGGAAAGATATGTTTCTAATTTTTTAAATAAGCAAAACCTGGAAGACTGGTTTAAGCACTGTATCTGTCAATCCGTGATTTATTTTATTTTATTTTATTTTATTTTATTTTTTTGTCTTTTTGAGTCAGGGTCTGGCTATGCAGTTCAGGCCGGCCTTGAACTCACTTTGTAGATCAGCCTGATCTCAAACTTGCAATAATCCTCCTGCCTTAGCCTCCTGAGTGCTGGGATTATAGGCATGCACCACCATGCCCAGATCAGTGATTGTTTTCATGATCCACATTCTCCCAGGTGATGCTAAGATGTGGCACACCTACACCCTCACAATCCTCTCAGGTGCCTTCATTCTAGTCACAGCCAGGGTACAAACATGTACTGTCAGCCACCTTGTCCAGAGGGTCCCTAATGGTGAGGTCACAGCATGTGTCCATAAGATTCCATCAAGGCCAAAAAATACCTAATAATTGCACTTAATAAGTGATTAGGTCTGATGACATTATAATTGTCTATATCTTGATGTTTAGTAGCCATTTGAAAAATGATTGAAAGGAAAAATAAATTTTAAAAGACTCATGACTACAAATAATTGCTAGTACTAGTTATCATGCAAGCACCGCATACCTTCTCAAAACTTGGGGTCAGACAGGACACAGTTGGCCTCGATTTCCCTTCCTTGCTTGACTGTAGGCAGTACCTACTTTTATAGAAATTGCAGAAAATCTCGTTCAGCAAAACTGAAATTTTGAACTACTTTGAACTAAGAGTTTACAGGAGGCTCAACAGTTGTTGAGCATTTCTCCAAAAGATGTCCTAATCCACAGCGCCTGGTGAGGCCACTGTCACACCCTGACTGCCTTGCTGAGCTGTTTGGAAACCACAATGTGACATGTGCGCACTTGAAGGGACAGAACAGTGTGAGAAGGTTAAGTGATCATTTTTTCTGTTCTCCAGAGCAAGCTTTGCCAAGGTGTTTTAGTATTGTTTTCAGTTAATACTAAGACAAGTGCTTCATGAAGACATCTGAAAACAATTATTTTAATAGTACCACATATTCATGGAAAAATAAGAAATCAGCATGTAATAATGATGGTGATCTAAGACTTGTGCGATACATGAAGGTTACAAAACCTTCCGTCAAAGAGCTGCTCCTTGACTTCAGATAGGTCTGCACCTTGACAAACTCATCACAAACTTAACACATCCTGCGTCAACACTGCACTTAATGGGTCTACCCTGTGGATCATCCCCGCTCAGCAGCTCAGCATTCTGTGAAGTTTCCCCCTAGAGATGATGTTGGCCAGGTGCTGCGGTTCAGTGCTGCTGCCCAGTGTCACAAGCAAGGATCACACCATTTATTGCTAAGCCAGGAAAGCATAAAAATCCAAACAAAGGAGTGTGCATCTCCTTCATACTACATAAAGCTGAAAACTTGTTAAGTCAAATTATATCAAGTCAGATTGTTATTATTTTGTGATAAGAAAAAGCACCCTAGAGAGGGACCCCATCTTCCTTTGAGTCCCTTGGGAGCCTGTCTCCTTACTCGCCAGCCTCACTGCCAGGTGACCCCGAGACACATGCGATTGTATCCCCTTCCCCCTTAGACACCTCGATGTACTTCCTTCTTCTGAATTCCCAGAGGGAACTTTCCATATTTTGTGTTGGGTTTCAGTCAACTTGTTACTTTTGTGATAATATTTCTTGGGTCATAAGTATGATTTTGTTGTCGCAAACTGTATCTAATTATTTTGTCTCCTCCAATCAGCTTGATGTAGAACATCGATGGTACAAGAAACTACTGAGTGAGTGGAGAGTTGAGAGGGTGTGTAATTCCTCTGGGTTTTTCACGACAAGGACGTATGACTTGCAGTCATCTGGACTGAAAGGAGAAACTGTTTCCATGTCATCAGTTTCAGACTTGTGTTCCCAGGTCTACTGACCCTCTTTTAGGTAGGAAGAAGAGAGAAGAGAACTGCTCAGACCACCGCTATTTCAATGTAAGTAGCTTCTGCAAACCTGGAAAACCAATAGCAGTGATTTTCAAGCAGTGTCAGGTTCTTGGTAAACCTGAGGGGAAGAGAGTCACCTGAAAATTGTCTTTTCATCCCTGGAACCGGAAGGAGAGATTGTATTCACCGTCCCCCGAGCACTCAGACTGTTAGCTGTTCTGAAAACAGTGGGTATAAATGAACACATTTTTATCTTGCTGGGGAGCTGAACCACCAAGAGATTAAAATATCTGGCCCTAATAACACAGTTCTTTTCAAATGCAAGAACTGAATTCAGGCTTTCCATCTTTCCATGCAATTCATAGACCCCTGTGAATAGCGTGAAACAAATATTATCTTCAAGTTGCTATTAATACAGCTCAGCAGAGCCTGCTAACTAAAAGAGCCAAAGTATAATGCCGTGTATCTATTTGCACATCATAAAACAGTCAGTTGTGTACCAAGAAGCCTTTTAAATCTAAACATTTAATTATTACCTCCAACTGAGGAGAGTATCAACCTCAACAGTAAATCTCTGCTGGACCTTCAGGTTTGCCTGAAAAATGGGTTATTGGGCCTTTGGACTGGACAGCAGGAAGCAACACTGAACAGGAAGGAACTGAACTGAACAGGCAGTGAAATTAAATGTATTTTCAACTTTTGCATTAGAGGTTAACTGTTTGGATTTACATTGTTTCTAATGAGGTTTGCATTTCTGTAGTAGAAAGCAAATTAATATGGAGATGTAATAAAAAATCCATTCCCGAATCAAATATAAATGACTTCGTTGTAGCACCAGGCAGGGCCAGAACATGGATGCACCCCTTTTGGGGCATCTGTTTTGCTCTTTCTTCTCTGGCTCAATCCAACTGTTAGGTGGCTGACAAAGGAACTCTGGAGGAAATCACAAGAGGTTTGTATGCAGCCACAGCAAAGGTGTCCAGGTAAAAGGTTGAGAAAATTTCTTCAGTCTTTGTGTGAACTGTAGACAGCTGTTGTAGTTTTCAATTCATTTTCTGTATATATTGAGGTGATCACGTGATTTGATCACTCTTAGTTTATTCATTTAGAAAATCATGATGGTTCATTTTCTTTTTTTAAGCTCTGAGGTCTATAAAAATTTCATGTGTTGGGTTTATACACCAGAGAAATGGGAAAGACCTGTGCAATAGGTTTTTCAATTGAAAGGTTGAGCCCTTTCTTTTTCGGCTTCAAAGGATACTGGAGAAATTTCAGATCTACCTGAACTTTAATAGTTCTGCTCAAATTATTTCTCCTAGGCCCATGGAATGTTCAGCCTACAGCGTGTCAAGCATGGTACCCAGTATACATCAAACATTGATAGAAAAGAATATCCAGAGCAGACACAATGTGATTCTGACTCTGGGAGTTCTCAGAAATAGTCTCTGTCTTACACTTACCCTCACAGCTGCATTGGAAAAATAAATCTTGACTACATTTTCAGTGGTGGGATTGTGGGAGAAATGTTTTCACTGAAGGGTAGGAGATAGGGGGAATAGGTGGGTTATTTGAGACGCCTACCACCAGGGTTGTGCACTTATTCTGATGAAGACTAAGAGGTCGGGTGAAGGTGGCGGGGTGTGGCGCCGAAAGAGCAGTGCTCTTTCCCGGTGGGACTAGAGCAGAGTGTCTGTCCACTTCTCGGGGTAATTCAGCTGGAGAGTTCAAGGTATGGGCAATGTGTTGGGTATGCTTTCCTCCCTCGTGGCATGCTCTGGTCTGTGGTGTGGGACTTTTCTGCGTGCTGGTTTTTCTTTTTCTTTAATATGGGACACCCATGTTCCCATGTTTCCCCTGGCTGGTAATATCTCCAGGTACCTTATTTGTATCACTTTTGTTCTAAACTGTTTTCAAATGTTGTAGCCCATGCAAAGGCCCTGGGGCCTGTTCTCACTTCTGCTTTTGAACAAAATCTCCGCTTTCAGGTCTGAACTCACTGACAAAGTGGAATGAACAGGCTGTTATTACATCAGCACTTCACATAACTTGAAAACTTTTTTAGAAAATATTTCTTTGTCTGCCCTTTCAGTCTCTAATGGTTGCATTTTGTCTCTGTTTACAAGGAAAATTATGGTATGAGCAGATTTTTTATAATATTTTGGGTATAACTTTTTCTTTTTTAGACTTTGCCCTACTTTCTGGATTTCTTTCTGATTTAGATTTTTATGGAAAGAGGGATTCTCTAGGTCTCTTTCCAGATCAGTCTAATCAGTAGTTTTGGCCCTGAACATTTACTACCCGAAGTTCTAGCCAACATGAGTGCAACTGGATATCATTTACATAACCTTGGATTGCATAAAACATTCTACTATTCTGTGGACAGTTGCTGAACATGTTGGTTTTGGGAAAATTGTTATTTATAACTTTTATTTCCAAGTGGGTCCAAGCTTTGCACTCCATGGTTGCCTGTGTATCTGACTCAAAGAAGGCTGGGATCCTTAGAGAAAGTTGGGATTTTGAGTGTGAGAAGAGGAAGATAAGGAAGATGAAGATTTGAGGACATATTAGGAAAGTGAGTCTATGTAAATTCATTAACTTTGTTAGCTTTGGTCTGAGACTCTTTTAGAATTTCACTTTGAGGATTTATACACCAATTCCCAAATAGTGCTTAGTGTGCTGGTGACATCTTATTCTCTTCTTCTCTAAGGTTTCACTCTATTGAACAATTTTTTTCCAAGTTAAATATTTTGCAGAGTGGCTGCTCATGGCTGAAGTCATTTCTCATGGAGTTATGGCATTTAGAAAGACAAATGCAAGGACACGGTTTGCTGTGAGAGTGCAGATGAGAAGCTGGCTTCTTCTTGGCATGAAGAAGAGTCAGATGTGGACAAGACTCTGAGACTTGGTGACAGCCAATCAGGATGTAAGGCATGTGTACCTTGTGTCTCAGGCTCTGTGTGGGGCAGTGGGTCACCTCCAAACATGGCTCTGATAAGCTGCATGTCCCAAAGGAAAGAAAATCTGAAAGGACACTGAGTCAGAGGAAACCTCCCAGGATGGAAAATCAAGGCAGAAGTTCTCCTCTGGTTTTATTCAAGACCAGAGTCTAAGTGGACACTGTCTCCATGAGAATTATGCACTCTCCTGTCTGTGAGGTTGGCTTGAACAACGTGTGTCTTGGTGTTTGCCTGTGTTCTACTCTGTGATCCTCTTTTACTTTATAACCACTGACACTGTAAACTGTACAATACAGAGAAGTAATACAGTTGGGAGCAGACACGAAGGGGCACCCTGGGTGCACTAAGGATGCCAAGCAAAAGAGAATCATGAACAAAGTCTGGTTTCAAACTGAGAATGAATAAACACAAGGTGCCACCCAAGGAGAGTGGAAGTCAGGTCCTCTGCTCACTTATGGAGCCAGCGGGGCTCGACCAGCCCAGACAGCAAATGCAAGGAGCCTCTGGGAAACACCCTTGTGAGAGGCCAGGGTCTGTGACAATAGATAGAGCAGACTATCTCAGTGAAATTTGCAGGGAACGGCGGAAAGAAGTGAAGACCAGCAATGGGAACAGGTGAAGCTGTCTCCTTAGCACTTCTCAGACAAAGGAAGCAGCCACTCTCACCTGTGCCTGGAAAATGGGAAGGCTGCGTGGGAAAGAAAGGAAGGCTTCACAACTGGAAGCCACTGGTGTGGAGATAGAAGTGAGTATCTTTAACATTGACTGGAGGACCACTGTTGGCTTTCTCTAATTGGTCCTGAGGTGGAAGCAGAGATTTAAAAAGTAATAATTTGGGGCCAGGGATATGGCTCAGCGGTGCAGTGTCTGCCTGGTAAACACAAGATGTTGAGTTCAATTCCTCATACCAAAGCAAATCAACAACAGAAATTAGCAGTCATTAATACACTATCAACTGTTCTGTTCTACAGAGGCTGTGGGTCAGTTGTGTGTGTGGCTCCTAGAGCGTCCACTGTCCTTTCTACATGTGCGGCCTTGTATGGCAGTGTACAGAGCTCTGACAGATCGTCTTAGTTTCACCTGCTGCTATGGAGGTGCACTCCTAGTGTCATGATGAAGTGGATTCTAACAGTGACAAACTTGCTTGGCAAGGACGACAAACTCCGTACAGTATTTTGGCTAAAAGTACACTTATACTTTTGTTGTTTTATTTTTGTTTTTTGTGATGTTGAAGGCTGAGGGTAGGTCCTTTGCATGGAGCTACATCCCCAGCTTTTTATTCTTAGAATCCCAGCGGCCTGCGCTGGAGCTTGTGATCTCCCACCCTCAGCCTCCCCGCATGCTGAGATTATAGGTACTCACGGCTCCCTGCTTTTAAATGATACAACAAAAGAAACCAGGGTTAGAGATTCAGACTGAAAATAATGGTCACATGGAAGCTCTTTAGAAAAATCCATTCTTATGTCTCCAAATTCCTTAGGGCATTATCTCTTCAAAGTCACTGCCATTTCTCCTTGATGCTGTTTTAAAGTGAATGAGTGACCTGCACCAGGTTTGAGCTCAACCTGTTTACAGAGAAGAAAGCGACCTACTTTAGACTTTTACACTCCAGGCAAACATTGTGTTCTGTGACTAAGTAGCCAGGAAACCTAGAATGCAAAGTCTAGAAGAAACCTTGGAAATACTTGCCAAATGCCTAAACTGTGTGAAATCTAAAATTCTGGCTGGTGACACGGAGCCGCTTTGTCAGCAGCAGAGCAGCCTCACGCTCACAATCAGCATGTGCTCTCCAGTTTTGCTTTCAGCACTCTGCCCTCCTTCTGACTTGTCTCGCTAGTCCTCTCTCTCTTCTCTCTCTTTCTGTCTCACACACACACACACACACACACACACACACGGAACTCCTCTGACATCTTCCTTTTCGTTTAAATTTCTCCAGGGCAATGCAAATCAAGATTATTTCTCCCCATGAGCCTGACACACAAGATCGTTCACCTTAACTGGCTCCTAACTACTGGGACTGGTTTATATCTTCATGGAAACTACTTTTTGCAAGAGTGCCTATGGTTATCTTCTTTTAAAACCCAGTAGTAGTCCCTTCCAGATCTTCACCTTGCATAACTTTTCTGTACTCAGGAGTACTCCTACCTATTTAAAATAGTCTTTTCCCTCATTTTTGGAGATTTCACACCCTCTTGACTTCCCTCCGTGCCTACACATTCTCAGCATCCATTGCCAGCACCTCTTCCCTGTCGCATTCCCGTCATGTGGAATCCCCAGCTGCTCTCTGGGGATTTCGGCCCTTCTCTGTCCTCCTCCACCCCCTCCTCCTCCTCGGTGATCACGGCAAACTTCTGTCATTCCCAGGGGGAACACTGAGGGCTGGAGCTGTGACTTCAGTGCAGCTTCCACACTGAATTCTCCTCCTCCACAGACCTGTGCCCCATAGACAACTTCATTTAAGTATCTCCTCAGTCTTCCAGGCTCAGTGCCTGTGTTTTTAAAACTCTCAGCAAACTGTACCCTTGCTATTTGTCCTCTCCCTGCAAGGGCCTCTATCATTCACTCAGCTACCAAAACCAGAAAACTGTTTTTTGCTTCAGGACTGACTTGGCATCTTCCTTCTCCTGCAGTGTGTGCACTGTCCACAGACTGACCTAACCTCCAGGTCTTGAACCGTCACCTTCTTCATTTATCGCTCAGGTTCTGCCCATTACCTGTCACCAAGGGTATGGCTGCACCTGTTGCAGACCAGCTCTCCCCACCTCGGGCCTGGCCCACCCTCCAGCCTACCCCCTTTCTTTCACTCACAAATCGCTCTATGTTTCACTCCCATGATTAAAACTCTTTCATTACTCCATGCTACTTTATTGATGTATGTAAGGACATTATAATCTGCCCTCCATCTCATGTTATGGGATGAAAACCTTCATTCTCCTGTCATAAAATGTATGATGAAATCAAGCTGAACAACAACATGTACTGTTGGTGCGTCTTGCTTCCTGGCGCATGGTTTGGCACATGTATTTCCCTTCCATGGAAGCATCTTTCTCTTGTCCTGCACCAGACACACGTTAGCCTCCTTGGGGCACTTTCACCAGCTATTTTCCTCTCTTCCCGTACTAAGTCCCCCCCCCCCGTGTACTCTGTCCAATGTCTTCTATCAATTAAGGTGTCTGTAATAGATAACAGCTCTAATTACTACCAAAATCTGATGATGCTCCTGTCTTCTCATAAAGTGGCACCGTAGCCTTTGGGTATAACCTGTACGTCCCCTAGTGTTGGTGACTTACACTACCAAATACAGTGTAAGCGCTATGAGAACCATTGTCATGCTAGGTGGTGTAGGGAATAATCACAAGGCAAATGCCTGAGCATGTTTAGTTTGGACATAATTTTTTAACAAATACTTTTGACCTATGGTTGGTTGAAGCTGCAGAATCTATGGAGGGTCAACTACACACACTTTACAAGATTTCTGATCTTTCCTTTATTTTATTTATTTATTTTTTTGGTGGTACTGGGGATCGAACTCAGGACCCTGCACTTGCTAGGCAGGCGCTTATTCCACTGAGCTATATCCCCAGCCCCTCGATCCTTCCTTTAATTTCCAGATGCTGAATATTAATCTCAGAGCACAAAGGCATCACCTTTGAAATGTGAGCATCTCTTAGAATAAACCAGTAGCCACCATCACCATTTCTCCCAGAACACTGAAGGTCTGTGCTCAGATGGCCTTAATAGCGTCTCTGGTGTCATCTGCAGGGGTCCTAAGAATGGAGACAACTCTTTGTGGTGATTGCAAGTGACCTAGTGGAGTGGCGGGGGAGAAAAGGCTAAGCCACAAAGTATCAGACGTGCTCTGGCTCCTTCCAAAGCTTAATATTCACAAATCTAAAGAATTTCAAAACTCGTGGTGTTAGTTGGCTTACAAATTCAGGCATCTCATTTATGTGGAATGTGTTTTCACTATTTTTGAGGTCAAATGCTAGTGGATTCTAATTTTTACTTAAAATGTGTATCCTTGCCTTGTGATTGGAAGGTGAAACTCTTCATTTGATTAACGCTACATAATATGCTTTTCAAGTCGCCAGGTCTGTAAATATTCAAATAAGAAAAGTCATTGTACTTCAGTGGCATGGACACCCTTAGTTCAGGATAATGAGCACACACAGAAAAGCCTAATTATCACCATAGTTTGGCACCACACAGAGTGTTGACAGCATGTAAGACACATTATGGTGTATAAGAAAAATACATCTTTGACCTGAATGAAGGTTAGTTATCTTCACAAAGATTTGATTTCTAATTGATCACTAAATATGTCATTACATTTGCTAAAACTGCTCTAAAGGATAATTTTTTATCATTGCATTTATATTTTTGATTACAATGTATATGATACACTCCCCAACACCAGATTTTTCCTTAGTGATAGCACATATAGAAATATAGGCACTGATGTGGGATGTATTTTGATTACTTATTTTATAGATGCAAACATGTGAACCATTTGCTAGGTGTAAGTCAGCTGTCCCGCTCCAGGGATATGGACGCTGATACTCACCATCAGAGAGCAATGGTGTGATTTGATCCCACTTCCGGGAGGTTTACTATGTGGCAGCTGGCTCCAAAGCAAGAGGATCATGGGACGGTGTGGTGAAGCAAAGTTTGTCGGTTTCCATTTCATTTATTTATTTATTTTTGAGACAGAGTCTCTCTGTGTAGTTCAGGCTAGCTTTGAACTTACGTTGTAGTCCAGGCTAGCCTCAAACTCATGATGATCCTCCTGCATCAGCCTCCCAAGTGCTGGGATTACAGGCCTGAGTCACACACCCAGCTGGATCAAAGTTTCTTAATTTAGGGTGATTAAGAAGTACAGCAGGGATTGAACAGTGACAGAGAGGAAGGGCTGAGGACCAGTATAGACCCCAAGACATACCAAGAAAGGTTTTTTTTTTTTACTAGTTCCCTAAGCAGCCCAAGCCAGTCAAGTTGACACAATGAAGCTTAAACATCCACCAGTTTAGGGAGTGTAGTGTTTAGAAGCGCTGCCAAAGAAAGTTTCAGTGTGGCTCTGTAAAACGCACTTGTATTTTTGATCTGTTGTTTGGCTGGGGCTGCAGAGATGTCTGTGGCCTGATCTCTTCCTCACCACTGTTATCACCAGGCCTGAAGTCATCCATGCATCATGGTAGAGCCATACACAAGGCCAGAGAGATCCAAGGTCGGTGTGGTCAGCTGTCAGAGAGCAGGTGGCCCTCTGAGGCAGTGACTGAGGATGCTGAGGAAGTGACAATACAAAACAGAAGACTACTGACAGCGGTGGTGCGAAGTAGATGACAAAGGATGTCATTAACAATTACTTAATAATTTATTGTCTAAGTTTGGGTGCTCTTGACAGCAAAGGGGAATTATTTAATAACTTTGCTGGAATAGTAGGTCATTATGGAGTACAGAGAAGAAACACTCCACTGATATATCCACGTCCAAACAGTTGGATGCATTTAACTGTGGACAGTGACATGGGTATATTTGCATTCTTTTTTCTAGGTCATTTTTGGTGGTGGTGTGGTAGAAAACCAAGAAGGGAGAAACCAAGGATATGAAGAGATCACTTCATTGACTAAGAAAAACCATCTCTTAGGGATGAGAGAGCCAACGGTCTCCTCTGCAGGAGGGGCCATGAAGAGACAAAAGGAGCAATGGCACTGACTGGTACTAGAAGTCAGAATTAGTAGGGCTGGGGACTAGATTTGGAGTATCTGAGAAACAGCTTGAGAATAATGGCAGGGTTGCTGGGTTGGATGGCAGCACTAATAACGGGGCAAGCATCTCTCATGAAGATCACAAGAGGATGAGCAGGAGTTGGTGGAGGTAGAGCATAAGATCAGTTCTAGAAAACTAAGCTCAATGTGTGTGTGTAGAACAGTCTGACGAGATGTCTGATAGCCAGCTGGAAAGAGGGCTAGGTATGTATTCAGAGAAAAAAATCAAGGCTGCAATGAGTATACAAGGTGATTATAATTACAGAAATGACTTGGCTTCCACAGTTTCTCTCTGTCAGCATTTGCTTGAATTCCTAGAAGATTAATTCTTTTAATATTAATGTGTCTACTAGAAATGCAACTCCAAGAATACTTTCATTGCATTCTTTTCTATAGTAGATGTTTTCTTTAGCTGGTTAAAGACAATGTGTTTGTTTTCATGGCCCCACTTCAACACGTTTTGCACACATTTCCAAAGCAATCACACATGGACTTAGCAGGATCAAGGCATTCCACTGACAGATGTTGAATAATGGTACAGTGTGTAGCAGCATTGGGCCTGAGGGCGTGACCCACATCACACATTCTTTTCTGTTCTTTCAACTAGCGCTGTCACTGAGGCACATTTAGGGAGACTGTAATGAAACAGTCCAGGTAGGAAGCACTACCACAAAGCCAAAACATCACACATGCATTCATTTGCAGTCCAAAGAGCTAGTAAGGCCCTTCTGGGTTTTCAATGCTGTCTGGGCTGAGAGGATACAGGAATCAACAGGTGTTATCCCTATACTCCCCAAAACACAGCTGTTACACTGACTATGGTTGGGTGGATGTAAAGCTGTCCTGTGTAACTGAAGTTCCACCTCAGGTCTCGCTATGAGCCCGGACTTTTATTATTTCTCTCCCTGAGGCCACAGGTTTTTTTTTCTTGTAAAGCTTAATTAGTGGACAAAATTTAAAGTAGGAAATATCTAATTTTGTAATAAGTTTCATTAAGTCCTGTTAGAGCTAGTCATCTTCAGTGGCTCCCAGTTCCTCTGTAATAAACTCTAAACTCTAGCCTGTCAATCAGTGCGTCCCGAGCCCTGCTGTCGGACTTCTTTGCTCTCCCTTCTCCTACACATCTTTCTGTCCAGTCACATGGGCCTCTTTACTTCTCATAGTCACAAAGGTCCCTCATACCTCTCACTGTGGACTGTGTTCTGTTGCTTCTTTGTTGATTGTTCTTACTTTCTTCTTGTCCTCTATAAGCCTTGCCCTTTAAGTTTCCTTGAAGATTCTACTTCCTCTGAGAACCATTCTTTACCCCAAGTCTGAGGAGTGGGCATTTGCCAGAGTCTGGGAGGGAAGGGAAGGAAGAGGTATTTAGGGTTGTCTTGGGTTCATCTGCCTATGTTACTTACTTAGGGCGTGACCTTGAGACCCACCCGTAAGCTCTCTGGCTATTGATTTCTTATTAGTAAATCAAGGACTTCTCAAGAGACTTATTCAGAACACTCTACTTCCTCTTCATGAGGCAGTTTAGAAGCTCTGATTTTGTTTGCCAGGAGCAATATGAGAAAGTGAGTGCTACAAAATGATACCAGGCATTTGTATCTTCTCTATTTGGATCTGTTTCTTCAAAAACCCTAGGTGGTAGGCTTTCCAGAAGCTTTAAAGATGACTTCTGATTCTACACTACACAACTCCAGAGGCAAGAGAGACTAGGAGAGTCAAGGAATTCAAAGACTGACCCCCGTTGGGCCACTATCTTTGCCTTTAGCAAGTGAGAGAGGAGTTTGGAACCCAAAGAACCCACTGAACTTGGAAAGTTAGGCAGTTCCTCATTGAGCTCATCTGTTTAAATAATGTGCATAATTTGAAAGGACAGAGCAAAACAATCACAGAAAAAACTGTAAAAATTATGTCAGGAAGGATCTGTAGCAAAAATAACTAAGACTTGTAAAGGAGTTAAAACAATAAACACAAAGGGCGTGCTCATGTACACTTAACGTATTCATTTGCCGTCTAACATAAAAGCAGACGTCAAACAGCCATTCGTTATCTCAGTTTCCATGGCGCAGTGGAGTGGTCTGCTCAGTCTCCCAAAGCCACCATGGAGGCGCTGTGGGTACTGTGCTCTCCCCAGTGGCGGGAGCCTCTTCCCACCTCACGTGCTTGCTGGAAGGTTTCACTTCCGGGCAGCTGCACAGCTCAGTTGCTGCTGTCTCAGTGCCTGTAAAAGAGGGGTCTCTGTGGGATGTTGCTGATATCGGGGATACCCAAGTTTTCTTCTCAAGGGATCCATGGGTTAGGTTGGGCTTACCCGGGCCCATCTTTTTGATTAACTTAAAGGCAACTAATTAGTGACCTAAATGACATTTGAGAAGCCCCCATGTTTTGCCATGTGAGAGGACCCTATCACATCTATGCCTATCACGTTTGCTACATTTTCTTTAGTTAGGATCAGGTCACAGGGCCTACCATTAATGGGATGGATGACTCACCAGGGATTGCCGTGGGACATGCCTGCCACATCTGGGGGCAGAAGAGCTGGCTCCATTCAGTGCAATGCGGGCCAGGCCTGCTGAATGTACTGGACAGCACTTGGCATGGGGGTGCTGAGAGGAGTGGATCACTTTCCCTGCCTTCCTTGAGGTAGCTTACAAATGCAAGACATAGGCCAGAGTTTTGGGGCCAGTGAAAACAAAAATCAGTCATACTTAGTTTGATGTTTCCAGTTTCTTCTGCAAAGACTATTGTGGTAGATTGACAACTGGTGGTCAACTTATAACGCCCAGCTGAACTGAGTAAGCGTGGTGCTGGGTGTGGGAGGCCACCTGGGGAGTGTTGCCAGCAGCATGAGAGGCAGAACTGGAGAAGAAGTTAGGCTGTTGGGAACTGAACAGGCTGTTGGGGTCTGGTAGAAGCTGTCGGGAGCTGCTGGTTTTCTTGGAGGAGCTTGTCATGCTGGCTTTCCTGATGAACTTGGCTGTTTTCATCCTCTGAGGAGCTCAGGACCTTGTTGGCACTGAAATGGCTTCGGTTCACTTTAGGGGAGCTCTGGTCCTCACTCTGAGCATCACTTCCTGGCTCCAGAGGGGAAGATGGTGCACAGCTCAGTCTCCTGGAGAAGCTTGTTGCATTGGCTTTCCTGATGGGAACTCAACTGTCCTGACCATCAGAGGAGCTTAAGACCTCACTGTTGCTGAGGATGGCTGTGGTAGTTTTTGAGGGAGCCTGGTTTTTACTTTTGAGTGTCGCTTCCTGGCTCCAGTGTAGATCCCTCAGCCCGCTAGCAGAGACTTTCTAGATTCCACCAATGACCTCTGGGCCTTCCCAGCACAGATCCATGAAACAGGCCTGCATGAGACGTTGTCATGGGCTCTCGGTCTCCAGTTGGACTTCTGGGAGGCATTGTTATGGGCTCTAGGTCTTCAGCTGGACTCACGCAGGACATTTTTGTGAGATCCAGGCCCTCAGCTGGATTCTTTGGTCCTAAGTGTGTGGACAGATTTCCTGCACTCTCTTATATATGATTCTTTTGGTGACTATTATAAATAATCTCATAAAATATATGTCCTGTATTATATTATTCCACTTGCAAAAAAACCCAAATCAACACAAATATGAAGGACAATGATCTTCAGACAGAAGAAGAGGGAATGAAGAGCTAGGTGGTTAATGAATATTCCAGAGGCTCTTAGCTACCATGAATATATTTGCCTGATAACTATCACTGAAAGTAAGGGGATAATTTATAACTAAGGCCTTGGCAGGGCTGTCAGTGATCTTTGGGCAGATGTGCTGGAATGCTAACTAAGGGAAATATTCTGATGAAGACATATGTTCTAAATAGTGTTAAGAAGAAACCTGTGTGCAGACATCAGGCTTGGATTCCACAGTTCTCCTGGGTGACCCAGAAAACCCATGGGGACTCATCTATCTCTCCCATCATCTCTACAGACCTTGCTGCTTGGGGGGTGACCTGTGCCCCTCGTGCAGTAAGGGGATACAGATGGCCCACAAGGAGAGTATGGAAGAATGAAGTTGCATTTCTCTTTTTGCTGTGGAAATCACAGAGCACAGTTGGAAATGAGATTAGCTTCCAGAAAACCTCAATCATTTCCGTGATACTTCTGACAGGAAGTAATAAACTTTGCTCCTTCTTCCTAGATTTGATGCCAGGAAAGTAAGACCGGGGGAGAGGGCAGGAACAAGCGAGACATAAAAGCTGAGGCGCTGATGTTTGTGATATTACGTTTTGGAAATAGATTTTATGCCCTGCTGTCTTCCTGAGCAACAGTCATTTTCAGACCCTGAACTGCAAGTTTAGCAGTTCCCAAAAAGTACCCTACCAGAACACTCGGTACAATTCCTCAAAGGCCGAGGACCCAAAATATCTGCCGCATGCTCCTCCAGCTCTATTCCCCTGCAATCAGGCATCATTCTTCCTCTTGGTGACGAGTGTTTTCTTTGTCCCGCGTTCTGGGGCACTGCAAGCTGGCGCAGCTGCACCACGCGCCCATCTGACTTCCCGGTTGGCGCCCACGGCTCCCCAGTGGGAGAATTTGCATTGATTGTTGGAGTGTGTGGCAAAGCGTCCCATCCTGTGAGTGTCCTTGTCCGAACTGATTTTTCTCCTCCCCTGCCCTCTCTGAGT
Organism: Dinomys branickii; assembly: GCA_004027595.1. Classification (NCBI taxonomy): domain Eukaryota; kingdom Metazoa; phylum Chordata; class Mammalia; order Rodentia; family Dinomyidae; genus Dinomys; species Dinomys branickii. The sequence continues at coordinate 23,545 of PVLD010009435.1, read as the reverse complement.
CAGCTCCCTGCAGACTTGAAAGGGGTGATGGTTCACAGCAAGGCGCACTTTACAGGGTCACCAAGGCTGCTGGGAGGACAGGGCTGCGGACCACTGGGGACCTGGAGTATTGGTTACATGCCAAGTCACACACCCCACCGAAACCACGCACTACTTTGTGAAAAGTAATTCTTTACAGATTCCTCTTTCCCTATGTGTGGAGCCCCATCCCCTCTGGTACCAAAGGAAAAGTCCTGTGAAATGTGAATTCCTCGCCTTAGCAGACTAGCTCCTATGTGTTGGACTCAAATCTCATGCTCCTCTGGTACTTTGGGACAGAGCTGGAACAGTTCAAAAGCACTTGTAGGCTTCCAGAGACCCTGTTGTGGGAGTTCTTGGTAGAAGCTCTGGCTGCCCTAGGCAGGAAAGTCTATTCCATCCACATCTCTGGGGTCTGCAGCTCACCTGCATGCTGACCCTGTGAATGGCACCTTCTCTTCCCTTCATGGCACCCCAGACCTCAGGCTCATGACTTCCCTCTGCTTTCTGCTCTGGTGCTTATCACATTGGACTGGAAGGACCCGCTTTTTCATTTGTCTTTAAGCACAGTGGAAGATAGAACCATATTTCATGGTTATGTCCTAGTTCTTAGCAGAGGTGCTTTTATATAGCAATAAACATTCCTTGAATAAAGGGTGAATAATGTTTGCCCCATGGAAAAGAGACCGTGGAGAGGGCAGAGGAGACTGGAAGTCCCTAATCTTAGACAAAAATGTTTAGAGTACACAAAACTATATTTACAGCAATCTAGTACAAAGTTCCTCTGCTATAGTAGGTTTCATGGTGAGGTCTGCAGACTGATAACTATTTTTTTAAAAAAAGAAACCTAAAAAGACCTACTGTGTAAATATTAACCCCAAGAAGCCGACTATATTGCTCAGGTACTAGATGGAACTTAATTATTCCAACAGATGCACCCTGTGATTTCTTCAGAACAGTTCCCTCTTGTGGGTATGACAGTGAGAGTCACTGAGGACCAGTTTATAAGTAACACAGCAGAAAATGGGCCAGGTAAGAGTTTGCAAAAAGGAACAGAGATCTTGGAAGTTTGTGACAATTTATTCATGGCGAAGCATGGGATGAGGTCTACCCTTTATTTTCTGGCACTTTATGACCAGTGCCAGACTTTTCAGCTTTTACTTAATCAATTCTAGTGACAAGGAGGTTAGAATTTTCAAACAAATAGTTCTGATTGTAAATATGCCCTCTGTCTACCTATAGCCTCTTTTCATTTTCTGTGATTTTGAGTCTCTAGGAATAGAGACACTAGAAAACCTTGTATGTTCAGGGATGGTTTGCCATATTCTTGAAATCCTCTTCCACCCCAGCCAAAAAATACTGGCTAAGTTGGTGCATCCCTGTCAGTCTCACTTATTTGTTGGAGTCCTTTCTGAAAGCCATACCTTAAACTGAAACTTGCTTGAGAGTCAGTCTCATTGCTAGAATAAAAGACTTTAGTATTTTTAATCTAAGTTCCTATTATCCATTGAAACTTGATATAAAAACTTCATTTACATCTTGGATGTATTTAGCATTTCTGTGGTTCCTGACAAAAACCAATCCAGAATGACTATTAGAACCAGTGCCTACCTAGGCCTAGCCAGACCTGCATTTGTGCATTGTATTTTGCTAGTTTCTTCCTAGTTATCAAAAAATTAAACTTGATTCTGTCCGCTGTCATATTAACTGCACATGCTTGAATTTGACAAAGACACCACCTTCCAGTTCCACTAGCCAAGCATTTTCTAGTAGTTTATACTTGCTTAGCACCGAATGGGTGAGCCAAATTATTTCTTGTCGCTGGAAGTGTTCACTGTCCCAGGAGAAACAGTTATTTACACAAATAGCCACAACCCAGGGCATTTTAATCTTGACTATGTACCCTCTTGGAAACCCTGTTTAAGTTTGCAATGTTGCTGTTTGTTTATCTACTTGAGGATCAATAGTCGCCTGCCGGTTTACAGATTTTGTGTCATTTTATTTATTACCAATAGTGAGACAGATATATATATATAAAGAGAAAAACACATCACACACACGAAAGAATCCATAAAATTAATATTCAAATAATGTAAATTGGTCAAGGGCACCTTTTAGCTTGTTTGGCAACCATTAAAATTAATTAGTGCAACAGAACTTTGAATCCCATAAGAATTGCTCAGCCTCATGCTTCTTTTCAGTCATATACTCAAGAATTTCCACTCTATCATCTCTGTGACTTATAAAACCTCCAACAAAAGTGCTGACTTAATTATCACAGCTTACTTTGACTTGTTGATGGACCTGCTGGTTTTCCTATGTATATTATAGGAGCCATCTTAAGAAGACATGATATCCTGGTCACTTAAGATTGGTGTTTAATAAATGGCTACTGTATGGACATGTGAATGAAGGGATGGACAAGCAGATGAAAGAAAGGAGGAAGTGATGAGGTGGTGGAGGAAGTAGTGGAGTTACCTTTGTTTCTCTGCATATTCTGGAACCAGTCTCTTTCTTCCATACGTAATAGTGCTCCACACTGTCACCTGTCATTCACATCTTTTTGTAGCCACTCTGTGGTGAATGGGATTTTCTTAGAGGCCGTAAAACAGTTGGAATCTGCAACTTCATTAGGCATTCAACTTTCATCACAAAACCTAATGACTAAGCAGATCGACATGGAGATGATTTTGTAAGAAGAAAGCTCACAGACATACACATCATAATTGCAAGGCTACTGTACAGAGTAAGCAATTCAGACAAGCCAGCTGCTCTGAAAAGAAACAAGTGTGCCTTCCTGACAGCCTTTGTCAGCTAAATTGTGCTCACAACTCTCTTTCAATGCATACTTGATTTTGATTGGGATATTCTGAATATATCATGTGGTAAAATCACATGGTCTCATAACATTCTATTTTTTTTCAGAAAAGTACTATGCTTGCTGATTAATCCAATTATACATTCCTCTTTACAGTCCATATATTTATCTCCATTTCACAGATGGAGAAACTAAGGCAACGTCTATACAAATAAGATGACAAGTTGACACCATACCTAGGATTACATCTGAGGAAAGAAGTTTGTAGCACATCCTCATCAAACACTGCTACTTAAAATTATGTATTTACTAATAATTCTTGTGAAACTATCAGGTGACAGGTGATCTCAAAGTGTTAGTGCAGGTATAAATAAGTACAATTATTCTGAAAAGTCATTTGGCAATGTACAGTGAGAGCAATAAAATGCACTGGTGGTGTAGAGCTCTAAGAATCCCACACACAGCCCGTTGGCAGGCATTTACAAAGCGCTCTGCACCATCTCAGGTACTCTGCCTCCCTCCCACTGAGGGAGGCATGAGTGTTCTCATCAATCAGACAAGGCAACGAAGCCTTCAGAGGAGATGAAGCCACAACAGCAAAGTGGTGAAGTGACACTCCACGGCCTCCTGATTGGTGGAGAGAACCAGAATCCAATAATATTTACTGCACAAATTTTAGACACTGACTAAATTCTCACTACTAAGGATAGATGTGAGCATTTTGTATTGCATATAATAGACAGTTAATGTGATTAAAATTACGCTTTAAAGGGTTGTAAGCAGTGTTTATTTGTGATTAAAACTTTAAACAAATGTGTATTAAGAACCCATCACTTAATGGGTGTTTGCTAGGTCCTGAGGCAAGAGGAAAGAGGTAGACATTAAATACCTGAGAGTAATCAACATGGTCTATAAAGCCTGTGGCACCCAATGAGACCAACAAGGGAGCTAGAGGGCTAAAGAAGAGGCTCAGGATTGACAGAACCCAGGAAGAGGACTGAGACGGCATAGCTGCTGAGGAGAGACAGTTGTGTGTAATGTGGAGGTGAAGCAGAGGAAGTAGTTCAAGAAGGACAGCACGACCGACCACCCACCAGCCAATGCTGGTGAGCAGTTCAGTCAGATACCCGCTGAAACTCGGGTTCGGCAATGCTGAAGTCACTGGCCCACCAGGACGCTGACTGTAGCAGTGGGCTGGGGCGGCTTGGAGAGCAAAGAGATGCTGAAATATTGGAGAAGACCTGTATTAGTCTCTCTGTGGGCTTTATATAGAGTCAGTGAGGGGGGCTAATGAGAGGTGAAAGGAGTTTTGGTTTAAGAAAGAAGACTTTATAGCTTGTTATATGATAAGATTGGTGGACGAGGGAAAATTGCTGTTTTTAGGAAGAAAGGGTGGTTGCCAAAGAGGCGGAGGCGAGCAGCGTTAGGCCTAGACCGGCCCTGGATGACCCACATACAGGAGCAGGAGGAAAGACAGGGAGCACAGCTTCACTGGGGTGGGAAATCTTGTGACAGGCAAGGGACAGACATTTTCTCTGATTGTTCCTATTTTCCCGTGAGATAAGAAAGAAATTTGTCATCTGTGTGTGTGGGGGTGGGGGGCAGTAGCAATCTGCTGGTAGATGTGGGCTAACAACTGAAGACCAGATAGGATGATCAGGCAATACTTGGCCCACTTGGTCAATAGGTAACTGATACAGAGGGTGGGGTGTAGAACATGTTACATAAGCTTTTTTTTATGGAACAAAGAGGGAAAATTGTCTGGATGTGGCTCTGATACCCTAAAAGTCTAGCACCATGTAGAATAGGAAAAACATAGTTTGAAAATACCGTCAGGGAAGTAGTATCCTCAGAGGTGAAAAGAGTTTGTGTTAGAGCAAGAAGTTTGGGAGAATATCTGGGGGTGGGGGCGGCAGAAAAAGGAAGATACAGGTGACGTGGATGTTAATAGGCTGTAAGGTCCATAATTACTAGAGAAATTTGTGGAATGGATTGGAGCAAGTGTCCACAAATGGGTGTGGGCTTCCTGAGCAGGTGAAGTTGGCAGTGATACAGAGAATTCTGAGGGATCTGTTGGGCTCAGATCAAGATATCCTCAAGTATGGTGTATTGACGTTCAGAGGATTTTCGAGTTGAAGGAGACAGTGGGGCCTCCAAGGTAAGAGTCCTCCCTGACTTTCTGCAACGCTCCATCTGAGCCACCCTGGGGAGTCCTCTCTGAGGAGTCCCCAGAGAAACCCATAGGACCCAGAAAGTTTGCTCTGTAACCGGCCTCCCATGGAGGTATTCGTAAACCCTTCATGAGATAGGTGCTTGCTCATAATGGCAGAGAAGGACAACGGAAGTCCAAGGACAATCAGACAGACCTTGAGGAGTCCCACACAATTCACTGCCCCATCTTTGTCCAGTCGTGTTTCTCTCCACAACGATCCACTTCTTTCATGAGATTTACCATGAAAGCAATTTCCGCTGGGTCTTTGGATTTTCATTTCTGTAGATTCTCATGTCACATAAAATTTTGATCAAATAAATGTGTTATGCCTTTGCTCTTGTTAATCTACCTCTTATTATGGGGTATCTGCCTTGAACCATGACATAGGCTAGGAAAAGATATTATTTTTTCTGTCCTCTGCATATGTCCTGTCAGATTCCCATGGTAAGTTATGCCTCCTCTGTATAGTGCCTTGTAGGGCTGGATAGCTAATCTTTTGGGTATTTTGTTTAATTTAACTTTTAATTCTCCCTCTCTCTCTCTCTCTCACTCATTCCCTCATCCATCCCTCACTCCCTTCCTCATTCTTTTGTTGGACAAGGTCACACTGTGTAGTCCTAGCTGGGCTCCAACTTGTAATCCTTCTGCCTCAGCTTTCCCAGTGCTGGCATTATAGCTGTGTGCCAAAATGGCCAGCTAATTTTAATTTTAATTGACAAATACTCATTGTTATATTTATGTGATGGATATAATGTGAATTATATTCATCCTATTCCCTTTTGATATATGTTTATAATATGGAATGATTAAATCAGACTAATGAATACATCACTTCATATATTTACCCTTTTTGTGGCAAAATATTTAAAATCTACTCTTCAGTAGTTAAAATGTACATTGCACTATTGTTTATCATAGTCGCTGTTCTACTTACCAGCTCTTTAAAGCTTACTTCCCCCGTCTAACTGAGACTTTGTACTCTTCAATCCACGTCTCTGCTATCCCCACCCTCTCCCTCTCTCGGGTCTATAATTTACCATCACTAGGCTCACTCTTTCTATGAGCCCTGACTTATTTCACTTAGCATCATGTCCACCAAGGTCATCCACACTGTCACAAAGAACTGGACTTCTGCCCCCTTTAGGCCTGACCAGTATTCCATCCTGAGTATATAACGCTTATGTCGATTGACACTTGTTTTAATCATCCATTGATGAAAGTTTAGATTGCTCCCATAACTTATGTGTTATCTAGAAAGTTGGACAATTAGCATGGGTGTCCAGATATTGTTTGGACTTACTGATTCCAGTGACTGTGGATCTATGCCTAAGAGGGAGACCCATCCACTGGCTTTAGTAACGTAGGGAGCATACACAGGTAAAATGGGGTGATGATTTCACTAGAATTGTGTGGTAGACTGCGATCCCCTCCTTACCACCTGTGTCCACATGAAGGAGAGGGGTATACCAACAAAGGTAGCTCTTACCTGATAATGTTAATAATCCTCACAATTTAATAATACATAGCACATCAAAAAGCAAAATGAAATAGTCAGAATTAGCCACATAAAATGAAAACAGCAGTGATTTCTTTTAAATGTTATATTGTACTGACATTGTAGGCATGTCTTTTTCCTGTTTCATATTTTTCTGCAATGAGCATGCATGTATCAATAACTGGTAAACCATTTCTCAAGGGTTTGTGTGTGCATAACTATATATACAGTGGTTGTTTCTATCTTTTCAATTATGGACTTTTATGTTGGAAAAGGTAGGATAGAGAAAAATTAAGGAGAAGGAAAAGGAATGGATGAATGACAGCAAAGAAGGGAATGAAAAGTTGAATGTATTGAAGAGCAAGGACATACCAAAGCTGTGTCATCGTCCATCTGCTGGTGGACATTGTATTGTTTTTACTTGGGGCATATTAGGAATGAAATTTCTATGAATAACTACATTCAAATCTTTATACAGACAAATGCTTTTATTTCTCTGGGATAACAGAAGAATAAAATGTTGAGATGATAACGCAGGAGTAGGTCTAATTTTTAAATGAACTCACAACTTTTAAAGAGTGTACAACAATCTGAATCTCAAACCCTAGTATGTGTATACAAAGTGTGTAATCATTAGCTGTTGTTCTCTCTCCTTACCAAATCCACATATTTTTATTCTCTTCATTGAACACATTCTGCTGGGTGTATAATTTCTTTTTTTCTTAAATTTAATTTAAAAATAAAAGAAGGAAAACACATTAACAGATATTCATTTACAAGATAGCATAAAAACAATACAACCAATACAGAGTTACAGACAAAGTGGTAGGAAATTAACAATGGTTGTTGTGTTATGTATTGATATTTTCAAAGTGGTTTCTCAGGAAAATAAATAGAGACATGCAGTAATAAACAAGTAATCATTAACTGTTCCTTTCAGTAAAGCAATAGAAGACAGTAGTATAACTGTTAGCTATCCTGTATATACATACATACATAATTTCCCTTTCCCACACCCCAATTGCCCTTTACTTTTGAGCATTTTCCTTTTGTTTCACAGCATCTATCATACCTCCTAGATTTTATTCACTCTTTCAGGTTCTTACAAAGCTACTGTAATAAAATCAACCTGGTACTGGCTAAAAAACAGACCTGAGGATCAATGGAACAGACTGGAAGATGGGTGTATAATTTCTTATTATGGTCTTAACTTGCATTTTCCTCATCAGTAGTGATGATTAGTATATTATCATTTGACTACTTGCCAAATATTCCCTTGTGAAGTGTCTGTTCACATCTTTTGATCTCTGTGAGTTATTTATTATTATTGAGTACTGTTTTTCATATGTTAGAAATATAGTTCATTGTTCAATGTGTTTTGAAAATGTCTTCTCTCAATCTGTGTCTTATCCTTTCATTTTTAAAATAATGCTTTAAGAGAATTTTTCTTTTACTTTTGGTAAATTGTAAGTTATTGAATTTTTTCTTTCAGAGTTTATAGTTCATACATTCTACCCAAGATATACTTGCCAAATCTAAGATCTCTCAGATTTTATCTTAATTTTTTCTTCTAGGTGTTTTATAGTTTTATCTCTTACATTTCTATAATTGATCTTTAAGTTTTGAATATAGTATGAGATAAGATTTGTTTCTTTTTTGTGATAATCCAAATATTCCTACATCATTTGTTGAAAAGATGACATTTTCCATTTAATTTTATTGACATCTTTGCAAAATCAGATGGCCATGTCTGCATCTCTCTATTTCTGACCCTCCTCCCTGCCCCATTGATGTTTATCTCCTTCTATGCCAGTAGCACAATTCATTGCATGAAGTAGCTTCATACTGAGTCTTGTAATGACGAGCCACCACTCCTACAACTTCATCATTGTTTTCCAAGGTTTTAGTGAGTGAGTGGCTTCATTGCTCTGGGGTTCTGAAGAGGCTGGAATCATGAGGGGAGCAGGTGGCAGGGAGGAATGTTTCTATCACAAGGTAGTGAACTGAGTATTCCTCGCTCTCCACATCCCCTTGGGCATGCCTCTAAAGACCCGAGGACTCCTGCAGATTTTATTCTCAGTAGTGTATAGTCCCTGACTTTACCGTACAGGCCTGTGAGGGACATTTATCTAAACCATAGAGTTCACCTCATTTGTTCCTCTCTCTCAGGGATCACTCCCCTGTGTTGCCTGATAACCAGGTCCAGAAAGTAATTGTTTTATTCATGTTATCTTTCTGTTGTTTCAGCTGAGAGGGTAAAAGTAACACATCCATCTTGGTCAGAATCCTGACTCCTCTTTGATCGTTCCTTAAACATCGGCGCTCTCCACGAAAAAAAATTATCTGATAACAACTTTGGTGTAAACAATGATGTCCCTAAGGAGGTCTATGCTCTGACTCTCAGAACCCAGGAGTATCTTCCTTTACATAGGAAAGAGGACTTGGTAGAGATAAAAAGGTTAAGAGTCCTAGGCGGGAAGATTATGCTGGTATTTCAGGTGGGCTCAGTCAGATCACAAGTCCTTAACACTGAAAAATCTCTGCTCGCTGCATTGATGGGGAGACTGCAGAATGGAAAGTGCTTGATCTACCCTTGTGGGCTCCTGTTTATGGGAAGGAAGAAGGCCAAAGTCAGAGAATGCAGGTGCCTCTAGAATCTATGAGCAAGAAGGTCGTTCTCCCTGGAAACTTCAAAAAGGGATGCAGCTCCGTGACACTTTGGTTCGCCTCAGTGAGACCCGTGCCAGACTTCCGCCCTTTTGAACTGTATGATGGATTTGTGTTGCTTTAAACCTCTAGGACTGTGGTGATTTGTTACAACTACAGGTAGAAAATTCATACACCTTCAGGCAATTTTAAAGTTCAAAATGGGGAAACCTCAAAACTAGGTAATAAACAGGCTCTATTTTTCTTTGTGAAAAAATCCACCTTCATTGCCACTCTTTCAATACTCATCTGTCCAGAAATTCTCTTCAGTTTTTTCCAAATGAGACCTCAAAAACTCTGGTTCCAGCCTGACATTTTGTAGACATTACTCCGGTGTCTTAGTTTCTGGGGCATTTGTCATTTATTTGCCCGTCATCCTACCCTGATGGTGACAAGTTTGGTGTGTGAAATACTGCTCTGTCTCTTCCACTTCATCACTGTGATAATGCTTTTTATTTGGTGGGATTGTCTGTGTCGCACAAGCTGGAGAGTGATGTAGGAACTGTGTTTCAGGGGTGCTGTCCTGGTGTTACCTCAGTGTGGCCTTGTGCTCTTCCTGTCTGTAAGATGAAGCCCAGAGCATTTGCTTTCCTCAGCAGCGCTGTGGGAGGCAGAGGCAGAAGCAGAGAAACATTCAGCACCCTTTTGCTGTTGAGGTGTTGCTATTGTTTCCCTACTTGAAACTGAAGAATTAGTAGGAAAGGAGAAGCTTTACATAGAGACAAGGAATTTTAAGATAAGGTAGTGTACTGAAGAATGATATACGTAAGAATACTTTTGAAGCTGAGATAAATTTTTTGAACGGGAGAAACGCCAGACTCCAGGGTACAATTTGTTGAGTTTTGTTAATTATGTACACCTTTGTAGCCACTTCTTCAGTCAAGATACACAACAGCCTGTGTCTCCTCCTCACACCACACTGGACCCTGCTTCTGAGAGCTACTGCTTTAGTCTTTGTCTTTTCATACTTACACTTGTTTTTATTCTACCTATAAATGCAATCGTGCAGTACTTTCCTGTGTCTGGACCCTTTCGCTAGTGTAAGTTTCTCCAGGCTCATCCAAACTGTGGAAAACATCAAGACCTCGTTCTCTGTTAGGGTGGAAAAATACTGCACCGTGTAAACATCATAATTTCTTTAGCCATCCATTGAGGGACAGAGATTGTTCCGATATCCTGGCTGTTGTGAGCACTGTTGCCGAGAACATGGGAGTGCAGTAATTTATGGCCGCTTCTTAGTTATACACTCAGAAGGGGGGTTGCTGTGTCACTTCCAAGTTCCGTTTTTAATTCCATTAGGAGACTCTGTAATATGTTACATAAGGGCTGTGACAATTTACATTCCCTGCAGCAACACCCAAGTGCTCCCCTTCTGCACGCCCTCAACATCTGCTCTCTTTTGATCTTTGCGAACAGCCACACTCACAGGTCCAGATCCAGGGTAATATCTCATAATGGTTTTGCTTTGCATTTGTCTTACAGCACTGAGAACCACTTCATATGTCTGTCGATAATTTGCTTGCCTTCTCTGGAGAAATATCCCTTCAAGTCTTTTGTTCATTTTCCATTTGGATTCCTTGTTTTTTCACTATTGAGTTCTTTATAAATTTTGAATTATTATCATCTTATCAGATATTTGGTTTGCAATATATTTTCCCACCTCACCGGCTACCATTATATTTTGTTGGTTCTATTCTTTCCTACATAGAAGCAGTTTAGTTTGATGTAGTCTCATTTATTTTTGGCCTGAGGTTTTGCTGTAATAGCTTCAATGTCGTTGCCAAAAGTAATATCCTGAAGGTTTCTCTCTGTTGTTTACTAAGGGTTTTCCTCACTGTGCTCTTTTCTGATAATCTTGTAGTTTCTGGTCTTATATTGCTACCTTACCACCTGGGATTGATTTTTGTGTATGGTTTAAAATAGGCTTCCCTTTGTATTCCTCCATATGTGGAAATCCAGTTTTTCCTGGCAATATTCATTCATTTATTTTTTTTTAATTTTAAGGGTAAAAGAATGAAAATACCTGGTGATATTTATTGAAAAGAGAATTCTTTCCAATCTTTCTTTTTTTTTTTTTTGTAGAAATTTAGTAAGACCCTGTATGTTTGGAATTACTTGGGGTCTATATTTTTGGCTGGTCTATGTGTTTATTTTTATGACATGACACAACATGTAAAAAAACCCCCATATTATTATGGTGTTTTGACTATTATAGGTTTGTAATGTAATTTTAAATCAGAAATTGTGACACTTCCAACTCTGTTTTTCTTTCTTGAGATTGTTTTTGTTATTTGATGTCCTTTACATTTCCGTATGAATTGTAGGATTGTATTTTCAATTTCTACAGAGAATTGCAGGGGGATTTTGATTAGAATTACACCGAGCCTATATATTATTTTAGGTGATATGAATATCTTAACAGTATTGCTACTGATCCATGCATACAGGGTACTGATGATCCATGCATACAGGGTAGCTTTCCATGAGTTTGTCTTCATGTTCTGCCATCAGCATTTTATAGTTTCCAGTGGGCTGATTTTTCACGTCCTTGCTTACATTTATCTCTAAGTATTTTTTGTGATGCTATTGTAGACGAAACAATTTTTGGGGGGTCTTGTGAATCGAACTGAGGACCTTGCACTTTACTTTTCTTTCTTGTCTTTTTGAGACAGGTTTTCACTCCGCAGTCCAGGCTTGCCTCATGCTCACTTTGTAGCCCAGGCTGGCCTTGACCTTGCACCAATCTTTCTGCCTCAGCCTCCTGCATTCTGTGATTACAGGTGTGTGCCCCCAGGCCTGGCCTACTTTCACTTTTGATTGTGAATTTCCTGTCTTGTTTTGAAGATGAAGTGATAAGTTCTCATTTTTATTTCTTATCATAAAACAGCTCTTAGATTTACTTATTCTATGTTTTCCCTTCTCTATTCTACCTATGTTTACCTTCTTTCATTTGATAATTGCGTTTTGTTCTTTCTTCCTTTTTCAGTTCTTTGAGCACATGTTGAACTATTTGAGTTCTTTTTCATTTTTTCAAGTTCAGGTGTTTATTGCTCTAGAACTCACTCTAAGGATTGCTTTTCCTTCGTTTCATACATTTTAGTACATGGTGTTTGTACTGTTGTTTGCCTCAAGATACTTTTCAGATTCTCTTCTGATATATTCCTGGACTCCTTGTTCAAGAGCATGTTGTTTAATTTCAAAATATTTGTGAATGTTCAGTGAATGCTTCTGTTGTTGATTTATAGTCCTATAACACTGTGGACTGGAATGGTGCTAGGTATGACTTCAATCTTTTAAAATTTTTAAGACTTGTTTTGTACTCTTAACTTCCTGTCTGTATTGGGGAACATTCCATGTAGGCAGGAGAAAATTGTGTGCCGTTTCTAGATGGAAGTTCTGTATTTTTGTTAAGCCCACTCGGTTATAAATGCAAAGCAGATCAAAGTTTTCTTGTTTTCTGTTTGTCTGACCCTTGTACGGTTGGAAGTGAGGAGTAGAAGACCTCCACCTCTTACGCTGCTATTTACCTGTCCACAGTCTTGAATATCCAATTCATGAAGTAAGAGTCTCCGACTTCACCCATTTAATTAAACATGTTTAACCTTACAATGGTCTTTTTATTGTTTGTCTTATTAGGACACGTGTGCAGTACATACATTTTATAGTCATTTGCGGAAGTGGGTATGTGTACATGATACAACTTTTAAAAAATCCTTTTCCCCTTCCCTCTCCATTGTCTCCTCCACCTCTAATTCCCTCTTCCCCATTTTCGTTCTTCTTGATGTTATTAATCTTAGCTCATGTTTATGGCATGTATACAATTGTTACATTTGTTGGATGAGTTAACCGCTGTATCAATAAATAGTAAAGTTTTTGTGTATTATGTCTGTTTTTGACTTAAAGTCTGTTTTGCCAGATATAAGTACAGCCAGCCCCTCTTCTCTTTTAGTTATGATTTACATGGAATATTTGTTCTGTCTCTTCACTTTCAGCCTATGTGTGTCCTTAAAGTTTAAGTGGATCTCTTGTAGGCAGCATAATTGGAGATTTTCTTTTTCAAATGCTCAGCTATGATATATCTCTTGGTTAGAAAATTTAATTATTTCATATTTAAGGCTATGATTGATAGGATAAGGACTTACTATAGCCATTTTATTTTTTTATAGTTTGTTTATTCCTTTTAAAATCTTTATTATTTGGTAATTATTCATAATGATAAATGTTCTTTTTTATCATTTATATATCTGTAATTTTTTGTTTTGTGGTTACCATAAGAATTGCAAAAAACATCTTAGAGTTATAATCAATTATTTTAAGCTGAGAGCAGTTTAATTTCTGCTGTATATGGAAACTCCAGACTTCTGTCCCTACATATACAATTTATGTTTTTGATATCACAATGTATATATTTTAAGATTGTATATCTCTTTATAATTTTTTGTAGTCTTAGCTATATTTTTTAACATTCTGATTTTTAAACTTTTCATTAGAGATACACACCATCATTACTATAGTGAAGTATTCTGTCCATGTCTATGTACTTATCTCTACCAGTGAATTTTGTTTTTCAATATGTATTCATGACTGTGATTATTCTTTCCTTGTTTCCATTTGAAGAACTTCTGAAGCATTTCTTAGTGAGGCAGATGCAGTGATGATCAATTCCTTCAGCTTTTGCTGATCTTCGAAAGACTTTAGCTCTACATTTCTGAGAATAGCGTTCTTGGCGGGCTATTTATATCTTTTAGTAGTTTGAATGTGTTGTCCGTTCTCCCTTTGCTGTAAGTTTTCTGCCCAGAAATCTGCTGGTAGTTTAGCAACAGTCTCTGTATTTTTAACTTCATGCTTTTCTCTTGCTATGTTTACAATTTTTTTTTTTTTTGACTTTTGGCAGTTTTCTTACAATGTGCCTAGGGAAAAGACCCCATTAGGTTGCTTGTATTTGAGGATTTGGGGCTTCATACATCTAATATCTTTACCTCTCCTTAGATATGGGACATTCTAGAAGCCATTTTGTTAGATAAACATTCTGTCTCTTCCTCTCCTTTCCTTCAATTTCCAAAGTATGAGTGTTGGTTCACTTAATGGTGCCCCATATGTCCCATAGGCTATGTTCACTTTTTGTCTTACCCATGAGTCATTTCAAAAGATCCATCTTAAATTCACAGGTTCCTTCTTCTTGATCTATTCTCTTGTTGAAGTTCTACATTGTACTTTTTTATTTTGTTGGTTGATTTTTTTCGGTTCCAAAAGTTCTGTTTGTTTCATCTTTGTAATATTAATCTCTTTGTCTGAAGATCTACATTGTACTTCTTTTTATGGATTGAGTTCTTCAGCTCCCAAGGTTCTGCTAGGTTCATTTTAATGATATCTATCCCTTTTTAAAATTTCTCTTGTCTTGTTTGGTTTGGTATAGCCCATAGCTAGCCGTAGAAGCACCTAGATCCAGGTTACAAGTACTTGGAGAAGCTGTGGATCCAAGTTCTTGGGTCCACTCTTATAAAACTATATTGGCACGTAGGCTTTGAGGCACTGATTTGCTTTCCAAAGCATGAGTGGCTGTACGTTTCCACTAATCCAGGACGTGTTGCTCTGCAGCACAGCCAATAGCTTGGGTCCAAGGGACTGGGATGTAGCTGTGCTTTTGGCTCGGGGCAACAAGTTATAGACCCAGTGCAACTCTGGGGAAGAAGAGGTACTCTGGAGGCCTAGATCTCAGGAAATGTAGCACAGATACAACTTGAAAATTGGAACCAACAGGGCACAATAGCTCTGTAGTTTCCAGAGCATCCAGTGTCACATGGTGGAGACTTTGAGAGCAGATGATGGGGTGCCAGAGTGGCACGGACTCTGCGAAGCTGGATTGGATGGATGCCCTCCACACACACGCAGGACAGAAACAAGCTCCTTCTTCTGTCCTCCAAGGACACAGAATGGAAGGGGTCCTGGGTTCTGGATAACCTTTTGGAATATCAACAAAATCTCCCCAGAAGTTAGATAGCATAGAGGAGTGATGTCAGCAAAATGGCCAACTAGAAGATCCTCTCTGTACTCTTTCCCAACACACAAACACACACACACACACACACACACACACACACACACACACACACACTGTCTTAGTTACTTTTCTCATTTGTGAGACAAAATACTCAACGCCCAATGTGAGAGGAGAAAAGATTTATTTGGCTCACAGTTGTTAGAGGTTTCAGTCCATAGTCAGCTGGCTCCAAGGTACGGGGGCAGGGCAGGTGGGCAACAGTCCATGGCAGGGCAGCCTGGCAGAGAAGGATGGCAGAGGGGAAGCAGTCCATGGAAAATCAGGAAGCAGCAAGCAACAGAAAGGTAAGTGAAAATCCCCAAGTGACAAGCAATCAGAGACCCTCTTCCTTAGGGCAGGGAGCACTCATACTCAGGGTGGAACAGCCTTAATTCTAGCCAGAACTATACCAAACCAATCAGTGTACTGATTTGGTAATCACATACCCTTGATCCCAGCATCATGCACTCCAAACCCACCTCAGAAAAGCCCACCTATGACCACATGAGGCTTTGGGGGGGGCATCTAGACCCACCCAAGCCATAGCATACATACACGGGAGGTGGAGAAAAAGCAAGAGAGAGAGAGAGAAAGAGAGAAAATAAGAATGAAAACATACGTCTTAATCAAATTATTAAAGGGGAGTGCCAAAGAGTTTCAAAGGAGCAGCAGGAATCTTGTGGAGAACAGAAACTTGGGACAGCACATAGGGAAGTGAAGGAAGAAACACCTTTCTGCTGACACCTCCAAGTGCCCAATTGGAATCCACATGGAACCCAGAGAGACTCCTTCCTTCAACAAAAATGTAGGCAGAAAGACCTCTGCAGCCCCCGTCACCACCACAGACACATGTAGGCCTCACTCCTGGAGATCCATGCAGTGCCTGAGCCCAGCTGAGTATGCTCCACGGTCGGTACACTGAGCTACTCTCCGCCACCAAGACCCAGCGCTTCCACCCTGCCTACCCCTGGCCCATGCTGCAGTGCACTACACCACCTTCCCACTGCTGAGATGTGTCCTGCTCTCAGGCACAGAGCATGAGACACAGGGCACAGGGCACAGGGCACAGGGCCAGTGCATCCACCTCTTCACCCCCGGAGCTTTGCTGCCACTGCAGTTCAGTTGCTGGGGCACCCTTCCCTAGGCCCAGTTGAAGTGGCCCCCTTTTTGCCTGACAACCTCAAACCTCCTCTACACCACAGAAGTTGTGTTTCCCAGTTCAAAAGCTGGCGTGGTACACTTCCCCCAAAGGTCTGAAGGCTCCCCAACCCACCCAGCCACACTCCCTAGAGCCGAGTGTTTTAGTTACTTCCTTCCTCACCGAGACACAACACCTAACACCTGTAATTCAAAGATGAAAGCTTTCTTTTGGCTCACACTTGGTAGAGGTTTAGTCCCAGCCCATCTGTCTTCAAGGGAGGGTCATAGGGCACAGGTGCATGGCAGTAGAAACCCACTCAAGGCATGGTGGACAGGAAACAGAGGGAGACCAGTGGAGGAGTTGGGGAGGAGATAAACTCCCGGTCACACCCCCATGTGAACAGCTGATCACCGACAAGCTCCTGTGATATAACCCCCTTCTATGAGCCCTGCCTGTGAGTCTCTGAGGCTCCTCGGGGACATCTCGATCTAAACCATAACAGCAAGCAAAACTGGCGCTTTGATCCCAGGCAGTCAGGTCCTGGTTGGCTTTTGTCACCTTTCCTTCCTGGGTGACTGGCCACAGGGCCTCACTGACTTGGAATCAGACCAGAGCCCCACAACCTGACCTGCTGAGACCCTGCTTCTCCAGGGAGTGGTCATTGCCATTTCCCGTCCCACTTCACAGTGGTGGCTGCTACTTATTTCTTTTTTTGTCATTTGGGGTCTGTAACCCACAAAATGCATAGGAAGTGTCAGTGATTTGAGGATATACAGCTGAAGAATAATCTGAGAAAGCAATTTAAATGATTTTGTCTGTGGTGATTTGTTATAGCAGGGAGAAAAACGAATACCATCCCCGTGTGCGCAGTCGGTTGCCCCTCCTCTGTGGTTTTCCTCATGATTGTATGCGGTGCCAGCACTGCGCTTCTCATGCCAGGCTGTTGTTTTGTTTCCTTTCATAGGGAGCTCCTTATTTTTGAGGCCATGTGCTGTTGATATTTAGGACTCAAGTGCTGTGTTCTCAGTTGGAAACTAAGTGTACAGTGAATGAATGAATGGGTTGGACAGAATATTGTTCACTGATCATGGTCACTACTGAAGTTTGATGTCCATTAGAACTAAGCCACCACCAGTACTCATCACCCCTTTACTCCTCATTTTCCAAAGCCCTGATTCTCATCATTTGCAAACTGTTTTGAAGATTGCCATTTACTACCTGCATTTTGTTGCAAAAATTAGGCCTTTTCAGCTACAGAAGTATGATCTTCATTTCCTCTTTCACTGGAAGTTGCTTTATAAGTGATGTGAAGATTAGAAATACTAGAACAGTCATGTGTCACCAAAAGGCAGGGATACATGCCTAGAAGTGCACTGTGAGGCAGTTTCGTCACTCTATGAGCAAACATGAGATTAGTTCAAGCCCAAAAGAAAATGGCACAGCCAAGGGCTGTGGTTTGCCGAAGCTAGAGGCTGCTGTCAGGGTCACACAGTACGTTGCTTTACAGTAAACTTTCATTTTGTAACCAGGAGTACAGCTTAAAATGATAAATGTGCATTATAGTAAACACAGAAACAGAGCCATTTCTGATCACCTGTAAGAACTGTGTGCTGTGTATAATTGTACATTCTATACTTCTATACAACGGGCAGCACAGTAGATTTGTTTGTACCAGCATGATCACAAACACATGAGTAATATATTACCTGTTAGGGTTTAACTCTGAAATGTTTCACTCAAATTCTCATGTGTTTAGAGGTGGGTTTTAGGAAGGTGATTGCATTTGGGGGTTCTGTTCTCATCGGTGGGTTAACGCATGTATGAGTCCATGGCTCAATGTTCAGTAGCTGGCAGAGCCTTGTTGGAGGCGGTCACTGGAGTTGTGACTTGAGAGTGTATGTTCTTGTCCCTGACTCCTCCCGTCTCGCCCTCTGCTTCCCGGCTGCCATGGGGTGATCAGCTCGGCTGCCCTACACTCTTCAACCATGTCGCCCCCTTGTTTCTGCCCTAGAGCCAGCCAACTACAGACTGAACCACTAAATTGGTGAGCCAAATAAACGTCTCACCCTTGAAATTGCAGATGTTGGGTATTTTGTTCCAGGGATAGAGCAGTGACAAATATATTACACAGCAATGGAATGACGGCTACACTGTCAGTGGGTGATAGAAACTTTTCAGCTCTATTGTAATATTATGGGACCATCATATATCTAGCCTATCACTGATTAAAATGTTTTTATGCAGTGTATGATTTTAAATGTTTACTAATTTAAAGACCGATCACTTACTTTTAAAACATCAACAATTGAACAAAATAGAAAACTTTTCTGTACAATTTTTGTATATTTTCACTAATATATGCTTGAAATATTAACATAAAAATACAACAAGATAAAAATATACAACTCAGTGCCAGGGATATAGCTCAGTGGCACAGTGCCTGCTTGGTAACTACAAGGTCCTGAGTTTGATTCCTGGTACCAAATAGAAAAAGCAAAACTACAACACTCAGTGCTGGGGTATTGATGATTAGTAAGAGACATTGACCAATTTGACATTCCAATGGTGACTAATCTGCAGCAAATAATTCAAAATACACAATAAGTTATCCTGAATGTGGATATGACCATATGTATAAGTATTACTTCCTCCTAAATGTTTTCTATATGCTAGAGAATTTGTGACTTTCCATAATAGGAGTTCAGTGAAAAAATATATATTTACATTGCATATTGGTAGAATCTACAGATTTTCTGAACCCCATTTTCTCTAACCCACGGTTTTACTCCATATTTCCCATACAAGCGAAATGAATCTTTTGTTCCTGAGTATTCCCCTGGCATTGGCACATTACGCTCCTCAGTACACAGCTTCGAAGACCTGGACACATAAAGCGCATAAAGTTCTAGAAGTAAAGACTTTGTACTAATTAAGAAAATGTATGCAATATTATGCTAAAATTTTAAAAAGCAAGCAAACATGGTATGCTCACCATTTATACAAAATGTGAACATGTTTTGACAGAGAACAGAAGCCATTACACAAAAATAAAGCAGTTTTGTCATATTAGAAGGATCAATAATGATTGATTGCCATTCCCTGTAAAGTCCTTCAACATATTTTACATTTACTAAGCTGAGCAGCTTAAGTCAGCTCTTTAAGCCCATATAATACAGACAAAAACGCTCTGTGACTGACCAGGCCCTGAACTCTGCTTCTCCTGTCAGAACGTCTAGGCCTGTAGCTACAGAATCAAAAACTGATGCTCTTTTATCCTCCAGGGCAAGTCTCCTGTGGACTTTGAGGACATAAAGATTTTGTCTGATGTCTAGTGTTGAGGTATAAAAAGTATTTCATTTTATTTAACAACATGTGTGATTTGATGGCCAGACCCAATTTCCTTTTTTCTCTTCCTATTCTTTTGGACCACTCTGTCGTATTGGACACATTTCCATAATTGCTTCCCTAAAATGTTCCCCATTCCTTCCTCCAGTGTGTAAAACTTTCCTGGATGCTATGGTGTACTGTCTGTGTCCCCACCCACAGCTTCGCTCCCACGGTGATGCAGGGAGGTAGGGTCTTTTGGAGTTGATTGGGCCATGGGGATGAAGCCTCTTGGAAATAGGGTTAGTGCTTTCATGAAGGACTCCCCAGGAAGCCACCCTACTCTTTCAACTCGAGAGGACACAGAGAATGCATCACCTCCAGATCTACCGGACCCTTGATCTTCAATCGCAAGAAATGAATTTCTACTGTTTTCACTACCCAGCATGCATTGCTTTGTCATAGCAGCCAGACTGGACTATGCCACTGTATTCTAAGTTTTGTTTCTGATCTCGATTAATTTTTTCGATGTGACCACATCACATTTCTCTTCTTCTCTCACTTTTCCCACTGCACCTCAGTTCCAGTGTTGAGGTCTCAACTTTCCACTCCTGATTCCATTGTTTGTTCTTTCAAGGATTTGCTCCACTTCCCAATTTCCAGTCACAAAATTATGGGGCCAAATAGTGGACGCAGACCCTATACCTTCCATTTGCAGTTTCCCTGAGGGCTTCTAGACCACATGTCCTTCCTGCCATTCTACATGCAGGAGTCATTAATTATGTCACCTAATTGTCCTGTATCCGAACATGGTTTTCCTTGGCATGGCCTTCCTGGAAAAAGCACTGATCCATCCAGGACAATACTGCAGCCACCCTCCCCCAGGGTGAGATGTATTCTTGGACCTGCTGGCTCCCCACCTCCGGGAACTTGGGGTGAAACCACACATGCCGGATTTTGGCTTCTGGCATCTGGGACTCCTACATCAGAGCCGGAGAGTGAGGAAAGTGTGTTCCTTGGGGTAGTTTTTGGCTTACGAGAAACAGGTGCCTGGAGGGAGCCAGGCAGGTTGATGTTTCTTCCTCCTCTCACCGTGGACTAATCCGAAGTAAGCTTCCCCCAGCCTGTGCAAAAGCTCTGTGAACTGAGTGAACGCACCTGAGAGCCCCCTGCTGCGTCTCTCCTGGGCGCCCCTAGAGAGAAGGCAGCCAGTCTGGGAAGGAATGCCCGACTCCTGGGTAAACAGCCCTCCTCTCTTTCCTGAACCGCCCCTTCTCTCGCTGATGCCCCAGCCCTTTAGTCATCGCTTCAAGCTGTGTTCCAGAGAAACAAGAGAACTCTTCAAATCCCACATTTAAAAAAAAGAAAATACTTTTTTCATCACTCGATTTAGCTTCTGTGTCTGTCAACGATAACACCCTTATGCTGTCACTCAAAAAGAGAACTCTGTGGTCATTTGCTATTCATCATTTGCCCTTCTAGTGATAAAATTCAGACTCCCAAAGGCCTCACTGGCTTCCTGCTTCCTTACCCGGTTCCCAGACTTTAGCCTCCATCCCGAAATCCATCTAGAGCGCTCGGCTGGTTGCAGTACCGCTCTTCCTTCAATTTCACGTTGGTTCTTAAGAAATGTGCAAAACACAGGCACAACCCCACACTCGCACAACCTTCCTAATGATGCTTCAGGGCCTATGAAAAAACTCGAAACTCTCTGGATTTGAAGTACTTCCAATTGTCCCACACTGCGATCCCACTCTTTCTGGTGCAGTCACGAGCCTGGTTGTTTTTAACCTCTTCACTTTTGCTTATTATTTCTTTGGCTTGGAGCACCTTTTCTTCCTCATATAAATTTTCTTCCTTATATAAATATTTCTTGTCTTTCAAACCCCAACTTGCAATCTCTTTTATAAGGTCTATCACAAGAATGCTAGAACACACTGCTATTGAAATCCCTTAAAATCAATCATCTGTAAAATTTAACTGCATAGGTGTGTGTGTGTGTGTGTGTGTGTGTGTGTATAGGCTACTGTATATTTATATATACAATATGTATAGTATGTACTACTGTATATATGCATATATACAGTACATATATGTGTACTATATAAACTAGGCTGATTCCATAACTTGGCTACTATAAATTGTATACAATATACTGTATGTATACTGTATATACACTACTGTATATATACATATATACAGTAAATATATATAGTATATATATATACTACTGTGTGTGTGTGTGTGTATATATATATATATATATATATATATATACTACTGTATATAGGCTACTGTAAAATATATATACACACACATATTGATTGTTGATTGTTGCCACTTACAAATTGGTCTTGCACTTCTGTTTTCTGGGCAAGATCAAGTTCTTTGACCTTAGGAAGAGTGTCATTCCTTTCATGGTAGCCTTAATTATAAGAGGCACAGAGTAGATGCTGAAAACACTTCTTAATTGATTGTCTCCCTGTAAAGAATAGTGAGTATAGTATTGAAGGCTACATAACACTGCCTGAAACCTGTGACTGCTCATTGTAACACAGTGGTCGTGATGACCTCTTGCACAGTGTGAATGCTATGTTGTGAGGGTGATGGCTGGAGGCTGACATGTGAATTCTATTGCTGTCATAGGAGCATCTACACCCTTCATCAATCTAGAGAATCCTGGGGGCGTAACAATGACATTTAGATAGGCAGTCATGGAACTAAGGAAATGAGTGGTATTCTAGCCCTATATTTCCAGTGCCATTTCAGACCCAGATCTAACTTACACTGAGCAATAGACTGAAATATACCAAATACAAGGTATGGGCATAGACAGTGAGTGGACTGGTGTGGCCATGGGGGAGCTGAGGCATGCTCAGGTTGTGAAGAATATAAATTCACATTAAAGAACTGGATTTTTTCCTGTAGGTAATAGTGCATGCTACCCCTTCTTTGAAGCGTTGATCAGTGTATTATTCTACTGTGCCTGCCATACCAAAGTCTCATAGCAGGGTGGCTTAAACAACAGAAATTTATTTTGGCACAGTCCTGGTGTCTCAGATAAAGCTTCTCATGGATTTGCTTTCTGGGAAAGGCTCTCTCTCCCTGGCTTATAGAATGATGCATTCTCACTAGGCACTCTTGTGGTGTTTTCTTGGTGTATGCAGATCCCACACCTACACCTAATAATCTCCCTTCAATTTTCATGTCATCTTTTTTGTAGATTCCACATATGAGAGAAAACACATGATACTTATATTTCTGAATCTGGCTGATTTCAGACATGAAGATCTCTTGTTCCATTGTTTTCTGGCAAATGATAAGATTATTTTTTGGGGACTTCCAGGAAGATGGCGACTGGGTAGGCAGCAGAGAGAGAACCTCCCAGAGGATTACCACCCAAACAATGAAATATAGCAATATGAAGACAGAAATAAGGACTTCCGGGAAGAAGACGACCAGCCGAGAGAGCGAGTGAGGAGGGAAGAACGGCTTCAGCTCCTGAACCCGACAGAGAACGCGCTACTGGGACAAACTGCGCCAAACCGGGCAGCGCTCCGGGATCCCGCTCAGAACCCCACCCCCGCAGCCAGCGGGATTTCTGAGTTGGGGAAAATCTCCATCCAGGGAAAAACATCTGAACAGCACTCCTGTCTGCACGATCACAGGGTGAGTTAAGTGCGCGCTCTAACCGGTTTTTCCTGAATCGGGAAGAAGCTCAGCCCAGCGAGAGACATCAAAGCAGCTTCAAGGACTGCGGGATCTCCCGGGTGGGAAGACCTACTTAGGCG